>CAEFZY010036138.1:0-55952 GCA_903066815.1 Brachyrhaphis roseni
TAGATAGATAGATAGATAGATAGATAGATAGATAGATAGATAGATAGATAGATAGATAGATAGATAGATAGATAGAAAGAACAGCCCTGCTTTCTTTTGTCACTAATCTGTCTCTTGCATGTGTAATCGGCATATCAAAACATTGAGGGAGAGGAATTTCCGTGCTCTGTGAGCATATTAGGGATGCAGTCGCAGCGCTTAACTAGCATTGATGAACTGTTTGCTTATGCAGTAATAATTAACTTCCATTACATTACTTTGTGTGATTACTTTCTTAATTGCCTGAATTATGCATCAATTTAATATCTAATAACCAGTCCTAGGCATTAGACGCTGATCAGACACACAGTTTCCCTAGCTTTAATTAAACACACCAGAATAAATGAAACGATGTAGGATGGATGTCTTGCAGTGATTTCCTGGGTGCTTAAATATGCTATTTATTATGAAAGCATGTGAAATCCTCTTTCTCCTCAGGAAAGGAAACCACAAGATGCCAATTATAAAACCCAAGTTGCTTTGCCACGGCTTTTCGAGGTTCCAGACTAATAAATTTGTTGAGTGAGACTTATTGTATATTATGCAAATACAAGACTATGGCATTTTTTAAGTTTCAAATCTGCAGAGCAAAACATGTCCCCAAAGATGATTTTAATTACAGTATGTAGCAAAGTGGGCTCCTGTTTTACATTGTTATTGTCCCCCAGTAAGAATCCAGTTAGTTAGGACAATATGAATGAATGGAGATATTAAAATTATTTATATCACTTAACCACTACATATCTCATTTAAACCCACTTTGCGAATTATGTCCATTTGATAACTTGTTAAAGCAACAGATGACCTAATCAGAAATATAAAATCAGTGTGAAGGTATTATGGCCTCAAAGCAATTATATGAATGCTGTTTTGTAAATGTTAGGTTGAGTGTGAAGAAAAACCCAAGTGAAATGACTTGGCTCATCTCTCTCACTGCATTGCAGGAATAAATATAGTGAGATTAGGTCCATCTTTCTCAATTGCAACCTTCATGAAGTCTGATGTAAATTTCATTTACAGGTTGTAAGGCAGCTTTGTGTCAAATGAACAAAATATAATTAAAAAGCAAACCCTTGGAGGTCATTCAATGAATTGATATTACCTTTAAGTCCTCTTGCATCATCATTTTGCCCCCACTCAAAAAGTGACACATGCACTTAAAGAGAAAAATGAGTCCTGTGTTCCTCATCAGCAGTCGTTTTAACAAACATACCTGCATGGATAGGCAGGACTAAAACACATCCCTACTGTTATTAAACTAAAATATGCAGTGTGTATGAATTACATACATTTTCAAATTATTGCAAATCAAGGTAAAGTTGTTACTAAAGGAAATTACTTATGGCTTAAGTACAAATCCTGTTTAGCTGACCCAAAGTCATGCAAATCCCTGCGACTGGTGTTCAGGTCTGGCAGCATCGTTAGTCTGCCTCCTAAATGATTTCCAGAGCCAGTGAGCTGCTGGCAATGCAAGGTTAGACAGAAAATGATGGCAGCACGAGGATGCTTCACAGACCTCATGATAGTTTCCGTCTGTCATTATTTACGTCTGACTAGTCCCGTCATGTCAGCTACCTAGAGAGACACTTTTAATGTGAACGCCCCTCCTCCGATTGCTCCTCGCAAGCAGTGTAGTATACCATTATTTCTTTGCTTCAGTACCTTTAGGTGAAACTCGCTCTCCCATCAGCCAGAATCAAAGACAGATCCCTGACTTGATATTGCACATGTCCATGGTCTTACCAAAGCTGGCACTGAAGCTACATACCACAGAGAGGGAAGGTGAGGAGGAGGGGGGGGGGACTTTTAACTCATTTGACTAATAACAAAATTGGAAAAGCATACTGGCAGATATGCAGTTAGCAGACTTAATATTTCAATCTCAGTAGATTTATTCAGCAACTCAATAGTATACATTTAAAATGTCTTATTCTTACTGTCATATTGTAGTAACAAACACTAATTTAATTGCTAACCTATGAGACTGACTTGAGTTTTCATAACCCATTACAAAATGTTGATTAAAGTAGCTAATATTTGTACAATGTTGAATAATATCATAAGAAAGCATGTTTTCTTCAATAGGAGATACAAAAGGCCGCATGGAGCTTCTGATCAACTAATGAAACACTGAAGTCACAGATAAAAATATAATCTTATCAGGACTTCCTCGCAATATATTATTGTGTTACCCAGAGGGTAAGATGGCCATTTATCACAGCACAACCCATGAATCAAGTCATGTAGTAAGATCGATCATTGATTCACCTTAGTCCCTTGTTTTACCAACTGAGCCAAATAATGATCATTAAACTGACCACTGCATGTCCAAAAATGGATTTCTAATACTCTGAACTCTGTCTGAAGCAACGTAAAAATGGTGTCTAGAGGAAAAGTTGACAGATACACAGAGATAAAACATAAAATAGAGCAGCAATTCTCTGCATCTATTTTTTTGTATTTACTTGCATGGTTCACTTATTGTAGGAAACCACAGGCCCAAGACGTCTTGGCTGGAGTCCATCTCTACGCTTTGTGCACGTGATCCCAGCCAAGATGAGGATACTTTAATGGGACTGCTTAGCCCCATCATGACCCAATGAGTGCCGGCTGTGGAGTGGATGTGCTCATTGTGGTGTGTGTGCGTGCGTGTGTGTGTGTGTGTTCCCAGCAGGGAGACTGGTGCCTTATGAAGGTCACAACTACAGCAGTGTGGGGGCTCTCTAAGTGAACCCTGGAGAGGATAACAAACCACATCTAACGCTTTCTTTGTGTTCCTCCAGCCACTAATTCACCTGAGGGAAGAGCAGGCTAAAAACACAGTTAGCACAAAGCAAAGCAAAAATCTTTATTTGGACGGTTTATGAGAAACAGCCACATGTGGAAACATTTTCATTTACGACAGAATTATTATCTCAACCCTGTTTAAAAGGGTATCAGACCTCGCTCGAAATGAGAAATGTAGTGTTTCGCAAAGCCATTCTTGTACAGCCTGTATACAAAAATGGAAAGATGACGAATACCATTCGTCTCGAGGGAATTTCAGCTCAGCCCCAATGTGATAGCATTGCCCTGTCTTATGGCCACCTAATGGACAATGTAGCATTAATTCAGCTTCAGATGAACAGGCAGGACCCCAGAATCAAAAATGAGAAGGGGGAACTAGGTGTATGAATTATGCATATTACATTACCATATCACTACAATACGCTGTGTACCAAAACAATGCAGCGAAAATTGGCCTTCGACTGAGATATTGAACAATTTTCTACATGGTTCTTGCCTACCATTGAAGTGAAATTGCATTAAGCTGCCTTTATAGCCGTAGAACCCATGCGAGATTTGTATGTTCACATCAAGCCGGTGAACAAAACACTATGTAAACAAGTCAGGGATAATTGAAAAGAAAGTCTCCTGACCGCTTTACCCGCTACCCATCATTCACATTGATGGGAATTTGGTTAAATGGCAGGTGAGAAATTACTTTTTTCCATTGATTTTCCTTTAGAGATCAAGTGCAAATAAATGAAATGGAGAAAATTACTTTATCAGGCTTTGAAATGGTATTCAAGCAAAACATGTCAGAAACTATTATTTGCAATCATGTTGTTCTTATTAATCTTCAAGAAAGAAAAAGCAATGAATCACACTAAGGAATTTTAGCAGGCAACAGCTCATTTTCAGTATGTGCAGAGCTAAAAAGAGAGGAGAAAAGCAGATGCGGCGAGATAACATTAAGCAACAAATAAAAGCGGAACTTTATAATAAAGTTATTTTAAAAAATATGTCATTTATAAAAATTAAATGCAGCTAATTATTACTATACATTTTGTGGACTTGAAACAACAAAATAATATGTAATTTGTAGACTTTATTTAAAGAGAGTTAACTTATTTTCCTTTGCTGCAGAGCCTTGTTCGGAGAAAATGCAGACAAATAGAAACGTCGTATGCATACTCACTCCAAAAAAGTGAAAAATAGTACCGGTATTTAGACAACTAATACTTCTGTTGCAGGGCTCCTAGTTATGTTTGCTTACAGACTCACTGTCCCTCAAACATTGGCAAAAGATCAATGAACTGGTTATTATAGCTGTTAAATGTCATTATTAAAGCATTATTCTCAGCAACATCAGTACTAAAATCTACTAAAATACCCTCTACAATGACTATCTGTCAAAGTGATTGCCACATGAGGAATAAAAGAATCACAGAAGGGATTAAAAATTAGTGGTAATAGCAGTTATGTTATTTTTTCCTCATATGTAACAGCCTGCAACTAAGAAAAATATTTTAGGAACCACTATCCAAACAAAACATGTTTTTTTGTTGCTGTTAAAGTTACTGTAAAGATTTTATGTCTTCTTGCAGTCGACCTAAGAGCCGTCTCTTTTCTCATTTTCTGCGGCAGCAAGCTGTGCTGTATTGCTAATGCTAGTTTATAGAGAGGCTGAATATTTGCAATGAGGATATCGGTTTCAGGTGTAAATCAACCTCCTACTCCTAAAGCAATATTTTTCAATCTCCATTATGAAAATAATTAATATTCCTTACTTCTGTTTATTTAAGCTAATATTTACATAAACTATTGTATACTTCAGCTGCAGTGATACACTTCTAGCTCTCTTTTGCTATTTGTTTTAGTAATGTCTATATAAAGTGAGTAAAAAAATTTTTTTTTGGATGTTGTTTCTGATCATCAAACATATTTTAATATCAAAGATACCCTGAGTAATGACAAAATGCTGTCAGATTACAATTGTATTTGTTTTATTCAAGGAAACAGGCTTATGAAACTGACCTGACAACACTGTATGTGTGAGAAACTTGTCTCTTAACCTAATTAGTGGCTATGAGGAATCTGTAGGGGAAATAGTTTTAATGGCACTAAATATTGCTGAAATGATATCTGAGATTTTTCAAAGTTCTCTATGAGGGCAGAAGAGTTGCCATATGCCAAAAACCTCTTCCAATAAGTGGTTTACAAATGATTTACCAACTATTGAAGTAATAGTTGTAGAAGGACTAGAACTGACTATTATTTTGCTGCTTCCTAAATCTGCTAGCTGTACTGCTTTCCTAACAATAACTTTTGGGGAAACAGATATGTTATGTGGGAAATCAATCCATTAATTCTCACACACTATTCCACAATTTTTTAGGTCATGGCATATGGAAACTTGAAGCTGCTACTTTTATAATCTTCCCTGGCAGTTAGCTGTAAAGTAGTGCTATTGCTAGCATGTAAAATAACACTAACATCAAGTGAACATTCAGATTTAGCAATATTATCTTATTAAAGTGATAAAGGCAAACAATGTATGACTGAGATTACATGTCTGAATTATGTCTCTGATACGTCAATTTGAAAGAGGCCTAAAGGGGTAAGATCTCAGCCATGTTGCCTAAACTTCTACTTGTCTATCTTCATGTTGCAGCTGTCTGTATTGCAGTGCTAACTGTAGCTTCTATACAGCTTTACAGCATAGCAAAAAAGCAATAAATAGCAAGAACAGAACTTACAAAATAAAAGTTCATGGGAGTTTTAAGAAGTACTTTTCTCATTTACTCTAGCAGCTAGCTGTGCTGCAGTGTCTGCAGTACTGCTAACTTGTAATAAAAAGAGGGTATTCACTTCCATAGCAGAACAAATATCACTGACAACATTTCTGTTTTCCAAGTAACTCCATGTAGCAGATGTTTGCTAAAGTTACAGTTGAGCTAATTTGCTAGCTTCTTCAACTGCAGCCCAGGCAGTCCCCCCATTTCCTGCTCTATTATTATTATTATGATAAGAACTACATGACTAATCTACATCTCTAGGCTATACCTGCAATTCATAAAATAGCCCCATAAAGGCAGCAGCTTTTAGTTATAACACACACGGGGTGAGCTGTGTAAAACAGTATGTGGTATTGGTAACTGCTTCTGTTAGTTGTAATCATTACCTGGCATCTTATTGCCTCTGTGGCTTTTAAAGCAGTTGTCTCACCCTCAGAAAACAGGGAGTTATAGCTGATCTTTTATTAAAACTTTAGGAGAGTGTCTCTCTCCGGAGGGGGGCAAAGGAGGAGAGGGACAAATTAGTGTTGACAGTAGACACTTAAAGCAGGAAAATCACAGGCCCACTGGGAGGCAGGAGCCACATGGGGCTCCCCGCCTGTGTAAAGAACACTCCAGATTTCACTTGAGATGCAGTCGCCTTTTAACAGGGCAGAGGGAATGTCAACAGACCCTCTTGAATGAGCCAATAAAGCCACTAAAAGGAGCGGATTAACCAGCTGATATCAGGGACAGCGGTTTGTTTTCAATGCGGCTCCTCCTCCTCTTTGGAGCGCAGCCTGAACACATTGGGCGGAACATTTCCTTTGCCTAACATGCTTTTACGCTTCCATAATTGTGTAGTTAATTGTCCTCATACTGGCTTGTGGTCACACAAGATTTAACCATGTAATTCTACTGATGTAACAAATACATGACACAAAAGATAATGAAAAAAAAAGTGTTTATTTTTAACAGATAGAGTCAAACTCTGACATTAAAGGGATCTACCTCAGCTCTTCTGAATTGTCCTTTGTCTATTGTTGCTTTTACTGCCCATTTATCAGGAAACGATGCTGCTGGTGAGTGAGACTACACAACATGAAACAGTAATTACAAGACATCAGGGGCTTTCAATCTCACTTTAATTTCCCAGCAGCTGTGATCAAACATCCTTAGGCCAATTAACTATAATATGACCCAACAATATCACGACCTTCTCACAACCCCATAAACGCAGAATAAACACGGTGGTTTAAAACAGATGTCTCCGAACACTGACAACAACTCTGCAAAGCACGAAACAAATAAGCCAAAAATGTAGTAGCTTTTGCTTAGCCACTTGTGTTTTAATGGGGTGCATTTGATGCCAGCATAAGGTGTATGATTTCAATTTAAGCTATGTGATATTTAAGCAATTGTGATCAACAAAGGTTCAGATCCTTATCAAGGTGGTTTCATTCATAAAGGCCTTTGTGACATGTTTACATGTAGCTTCATTTTTCAAAAATTTAACGGTCCAGTTTTATTTAGACAAAAATATCAAATTTTAAATTTTTAAATTCAAATGTACGGCTTATGTTAATCAATCCTTTATCTCATGCGACGCTCTTGCAAGTTGCATTATTGTGGTGATGAATGGTCCTTTAAAAGCAGTCCATAAAAAATATTTTATGGAATGGTTTTACTTTTATGCATTAAATAATATTGTCATTATGAGAAAAAAATATTATTATTATTATTGATGTATTTGTTTTTAAAGGACAAATAATGAGACAAATAATGGGAAAATAATGAGAAGGTAATGGGCATAGGACCAACATTTTGGGGTAAGGAGCAAAAATGTCCATTCTTTGTGAATTTCAGTTCATATTCACTATGAGCTGAATAAAAACATTATAGTTTGGCTTTATTTCGTTATATTTTTTTGTTTGTCTAATTCAGCTAGTTTGAATTAGTGTTTAGTGACTATTATAAGTTAAATATTGTTTGATTTTAGCTTAGTGTTTATCAGTGTAGGAGTCATTTTGGTGAATTTCAGTTTCAGAAAAAAATTCCATGATATTAATAGGAATGTGGAAAAAGAGCTGGAAAACAATTAGTGCTTTTGAGCAGAGATATTTCAAACTTTCTTTTCTATTTCAGGCACGGCGGTGTAAAATGAGTTTCACCATTTGCAGTGTGCAGCCTATTTATTATGGAGAAGGCAAGACTAAAACATAGAGGGATTTCCCTTTAATCAGATCTCTTAGGAGGCCGTGTAGTGGACCAATACCCCAATGAGTTCCCCTTTCAAAAAAACAAGCAATATTAGATTGGCTGCATGCTGCTTTAGTTGGACCATCAATCAGAAGGAATTTGAGAAGATTTTGCTAAATCTAAAAGCCTTTTACGTTTCTGAAAAAGCTCATTTCTTTTAATATATTAACACTGAGCATGCGGCCATGATCATTTATGCATTTGTCCATTTAGAAATATTTAAGCTTGTAAGCTCTGGATCTAAGCACAAATTTTTTGAGCTTACGGATGACCAATCACAGAGGTGTGTGAGCCCCAGAGCTCTAAAGCAAATGAATCCTTCACAGCATTGTAAATCAGGACCTCAAAGAGTATTATTTAGCCTCAAGCTAAGAGTGCTTGTTTATCAGATGGTGTCTGAGTCTGGGATAAAAACTTCCTCATAAATTTGGGTACATTTTTATGTGCTCATGGAGGCGGGCTGGTTCATTCTGGGCACAGCGCTCTCAAGAATGCAAAGACAAGCAGATGTGTTTATGTCAAAGAGCTTGTTGATGAGATTCCAAACATCTTCTGATTTTTATGTGTTTCAATGATTTCATTCATTCGCAGCCAAAACATTGACAAAATTGAGTCACAAATTAAAATGCAATGCCGATTTTTTTCACATTCTCAGGTGCTCTAACGTGTCCCACAGATGTATTGTTTTATTTATTTATTTTTTGCTTTTTACATTTTATTCAGTTGTCTGATGTATTATCACTCAGATACAACATTGCTAACCCCCAGATGATAAATCAGACCAGTGGTGGCTGCTTCTGATAACTCAATAAGCACCTGGACTCCTCCAAACATGTCACACCTGCACTCCTGCGTAATACCACTCTCATTCTCCAGGCCTCACTGGGGGGCTCAATACACCTGCCTCCTGCATCTCAGCAGCCGAGCAGCTGGGAGAGAAACATCATGCATGCTTAATTAGGAGGCTCAGAAACCACAGGAAGATGTTGGTACTTTTTAATGCACAGGTTTGATGTAAATGCTTCCCTATAAGAAAAAAAAATCCACTCACTCACATGCTGTGGCATCAGCAAGTGGTTTATTTGTGTAGCTTTTTAGTAAACAAAGAAGATGCAGTGGCTGAAAAAAAAAAAATCAATGATTTCTCTGTACTCAAATATGCATATATGTGGTGGAAGTTATTTACATTTTTAGCTATTACAATTGGCATTTTCTGCATCATTTACAAGGTAGATAATTATAAGACAACTTAATGAGCATGTTTGAACATATCTACCCACATAACACCAAAGGGAGCCTTTGCTGATCAATAATAATGCAGTCTTTCTGTTTCGTCAATTTAGTGTCAGTTTAGATGTCATTACCAAATATAACGAATCAGCGTTTGTTTAAGAATTAATAACAAACTGGAGGCATTAATTAATTTAAACAGAGGCAGGTTCTGAGTCATGCACGGGCAACACACAAAAACACACTGAATGAATAGATTGTGTTCCATTACACATTGACTAAAATACTTACAATTTTAGCTTCTTGTTTAGCTTGCAGCCATAATTTTGCTGCCACAAGCTCAGCAACAGCGTTTTGGCTCTTGCAAAAAAGATGCAAGGAAATGAAATTCAATTTTAGAAAAAAAATAAAAAATACATTGGAAATGTAGAGCTAAATATTTCCTTGAGCTGGAATTTGATATACTATACAAAGCAACTTTAGTTGTGTTACATACACTACCACGGAGGTAGTGTAATGTATAGCAAGCCACCTCATACAGCAAGGTAAATTTGCAATGCATTTTTATTGTGCTTTACAAGGACAATCCTGCAGTTTGAGAGGATTGTTTATAGGAAGAGATTGTTTTCAACTCTGCAAAATCTATGTGTTTATCACAGACTCAGGGTTGTGTATCCAGATCAGATGTTAGGTCCAGAGGCTATAACATCTATAAGGAAGTAGGAGGAGGAGAAGCAGCATGATAACTCAGAACGTCCTGCTGTAATTATGGTATTCATGAAAAGATGAAACTGAGTGCAGACTAAATCTGTAGCTTCGGGCAAAATCAGCAGCTCGGCATTACCGCGTGACCCTGCCTCTCTTGATGGTGCTGCAAACATGTCAAAACTTTGCTGCTATCTGCGCCAGGCAGGAGTGAGGGAATGAAGTGCATCGATTGCTTGTGATTATTAACTAGACTGAGATAAGCCCTCTCCTTATTATGCAGATTACTGAGGCTCCCCGCTCCAGCATATTGTACAGATGCAAGGGAGCAGCTGCTCTTACAGATGGTGGGTACACGGATCTATCATTATGCCTCCATTGTCTCCACTTCAATTGTTTGGGGGACAACAGAACTGCATCAAAGAGGAATCCGACTGCAATGAATTAAGAAAGAGAAACAAAACCCATCAGCTAAATTTATACACGGGAGGCCGCGGGATGGAGAGGAGCGTAAAGCTGGAGCTCTCTCATATATGAAACCGTGGAGTCACCCAGTCATGTATACTGTACCCAAATCTGTTGGATGCAGCACTGTGCACGAAACATATGTTGTTGTTTTATTAACAAACTCATATTAATTCAGGACTCACGTATTAATTTGAAAAACAAGTCTTTTCGCAAATAAGCTCAGGCCACACCCGCAGTTGTAATTATAAAATATTAAATCAAGAAGAAATCCTTCAAAACACGTTACATTGTCCCACAAGGGCAACTGCAGCAGGGGGAAGAATCTGCAGACGACACCAGTTTTTGCCCTTAAGGGGAACCTCTGGTTGTCCATTTGACTCGCTACAGCTCCTGCTGTGCACTGCTCAGATCAGGACACTAGTAGCTCCTCTGATCAAACA
Organism: Brachyrhaphis roseni; assembly: GCA_903066815.1. NCBI lineage: Eukaryota > Metazoa > Chordata > Actinopteri > Cyprinodontiformes > Poeciliidae > Brachyrhaphis > Brachyrhaphis roseni. Next base: position 10,682 of record CAEFZY010036138.1, read on the forward strand.
TGACATTACACTGGAGGGAACTGCTTGCTCACATTATAACAGAGAAGGTCACACTGTGTTGTAAGTCATGACAGGAGTCTCTTACTGTAATGTAGATCGCGAGGGGTAACATTACCTTAAACTCTTAATGCGGTGACATTGAACTGAGCACCGTACACGATGCAAACTGTTCCCAAGCAAGCTGGGAATTTAAACTTTGACGGGAATGTCCCTGGAAATGGAAGATATATTTACTCCTTGATTTCTAGATTTTTCTTCATAGTAGTGGCGGTTTTATAAGGAAGAGAGTAAATGAAGTAAAAAGCTGCATACAAAATGTAGAAAAACACACACAAAAATAGTAGTAGAGGCAATAAATATAAAAATAATGTCCAATATTACACTTATCTAAAAATGTATATTGGTCAACTAAAAAATTATGGACAACAAACTGAAAATTATTTTATTTTCCCTCTAAGTTCCTATTTTCTTGCTTTGTGGAATATTATGGAGACAGAATAAACAAGCATAATAATAAAATAAGATAAATAGTAATAAAAAGAAATAGGAGATGAAGTTCATAGGTATGTCTCTTGTGCTTAAATTCAATAAGGAATAAGTAAATGGTTACATGTGTCACTTAGATGAGCGATTATCATATAGAATTGAAAATGTCAGAATGTTTTTTTTTTTCATGGAAATGTTCTCTATGAATTGATTTTCCATATGTGTATCTAAGATGATCTTAATACTTAAAAAAACATTTGAAATTGATTTTTATTTGTTTGTTTTCACAAACAGAATAAGGGTTCATAAACTTAAACTGTTTTAAAGAGTCTCTGCTAAGTGTAATACAAAAAATACATATTTTGATCCCAAGAGGAATTTAAATAAGTTATTAATGTTAATATAGATATTATAATAGACATTTAAATAAAAATAATCAAATTCAGTCCAGATCTAAAATATTGTAAAATATCATTTTTAATAAAGCATCATAGATATCACTCAGATGTAGGGCATGCCAGTATTTTCTCTGTGCTTCACTGCAGCAGAGTGAACTGACTCCCAATTATCCAGAGATTAAAACAGGTATTATAAAAGTACTTTGGGGTCCTATGTACAGGGACGCTTTCCCGTTTTTGACTGCTATGTCCTCCTGCTAGTAGGATGACAGTGGGTGGAGACCTGAATTATCCATATCAATAACTACCAGTGCTCATTAAGTTGTAAAATGATATCTATTTTTTCTTTTCAATTATTATCATTAGGTTTAAGCCTAATATTTTAGTAACAACATTGCTAGAGACGTTTAACAAATAATAAACGCCATTGCAAAAAAAATTTGGAAAATAACTGATCAGTTTTTGTATAAATGCAACAATCCTGGTCATATAATGTAAGACAAAAAGAAGAAGTGTGAAACAAACATGAAAATAAGTTTATACTGAGCTTCAAAAAACAAGCATCTTAGGAAGGCAATGTAAAAACAAGAGGCACTTCGAAAACTAAAGTCACTGCATAAAACCTGATTTTACTCTGCAACTTGTCATGGTGATTTAATTTGAGAAGTTAGGCTTATTTAAAAAAAAAAAAAAATCCAAACCATGCAGTGATACGTTTTTCATCACTCAGCTGCATTAAATAGAACAAAGAAGAGAAACAGTGAGTTTAGACATTGCGTGTTTTCAAATTCCTCACGACTGTAACAGTGTGGCTAAAACGTCTTGCTAAGCAGGGAAGCTGAAAGGAAGATCCATAAAAATGTCCAGCCTTCTTTATCCAATCATTTTCCCTAATACCGGTGTCAGTGTAGAAAATTAAGCCCAACCCAGCAGATCGACGAGAGAACTCAATAACCCCTATAACTGGATTCCATTTTATTTCCAGTCGCTGTATAACCGATATAAAGAATGAATGCTGGATCTTTTTTTGTCTTTTGGTGCATTTATTCTGCATAACAGCAGTCATTGATTACAAAGAAAGCATTTCAACCAGAATGCCCACTAGCATCTATACAATGTTTGCTGTTATTCCCATAAGGTGGAGAGAACAAACATTATTTTCTCCAAATAGAAAATCAATTCTAAGCAGAATATATTCTGTTCTCAATATCCAAAAGAAGCTGCAGATGGTCTCGCTATGAATTAATAAACTTCTGCGTGCCAACTTCTTCTTGCAAGCTATGTATTTATTCAATGTTAAAGTAGAAGTCATTGCATAAGTGGTGCTTGCTAACATTTCAAATTCCAATTATGATTTGCATGTATAAAAAGAAAACACATAGGTCACAAAGAAAGTGTTGTAGCAGTAATATTGTAACTTGTATCGGCTTTATTCAAATAAACAACATGCCTTTCTTTACACATGTGTCATGGCTGGATAGATTGAGCTCCTGTCAGAGCACAAAGCTCCCCTGGCAAGGCCACATCGCCGCGTCTGTTGTTAGGACCTGGTCCACATGGGGCCAAATTTGATTGGAAAGCCCAAAGGGAGGAGCTCCACCAGTCACAGGGGCATTGTTAGCGCCTCCAAAATGGCCAGAGAAGAATGACTGATTATACAACCACAGCTAGGGTTACTAATAGGAATTCTATTTGAATTTCTAACATAACAGATGTTTGCTGGGCACCTCTATGGAGTGCGCATACACAGTTATGCTAATTCGCCAGTGTTTCCCTTCAAGTTAGCTTAGAGTCATTAGAGCACACGGCTAGCTTGGATCCCTCTGTCAAACTAATAATTTGCCATTATTGATATTAATTAACATTTTTGCTCTCAATGTCCTTTTTGACCCACTATCTGTTAGTAAACCCAGTTACCGAGTCCTATTAGGGCAATAAAATCCACAGGAATCCATTGTAGCTGCGAGTCATTTATCAGGAGGAAAACATAAAGCCAATTAGGAACGGGTGCAGACAGTTGACTTCATTCTGCACTGACTACTTCTTGATCTCCATTATAAATTGCTAATAGAGCAGATTCTGGTGTAGGAAAGAGGTGGGGGAGTAGAGGGCTGGAGCTGTTCACTCTCATCCATAAAACCAGGTGGATGGCTCTCCTCCATGATGAAGGTGCACAACGTAAAGCAACGGTTTCATCTGTCACTCTTTTTGCTGAGGGTTGTCATGGTAAATCTCCCTCTCTATAGCCATGCTAATTGGCATAAATTAAGAATATAACCAAAAGATCCTCACAAGTTGATCATTATTTCTCAAGCAGCCCTGTGTTCTCTTATATTGCTTTGTGATGGGAAAAAAAAAATAGCATAAAACACATGTAGCATTAATGGCTTAGATAAATAAGTCCTAATCGGTGTATGTGGAATGGTTTATTTTCCAGAAATCTCCAGAGGGACTGAGTGAGAAAATACATCAAAAAGGCTGGTTGGATCTTCCATACAAAATCAATAGCAAACCTTAGCTGGATTTAGTTTTCACACTGCTCTCACATCATTTAGAAGACTACATGGTGTCTGGAAGAACTCACCAACAGTATTTGTCTGAAAGGGACACAACTCAGCAACAACAAAATCTGTCGTACTATCCATCTCCTTTTCTGAGATTTTTTATATAAGAGCACAATGACAGAATTTAAACCTCTGATCAAAACTGTATCTGCTTGTGTTAGTTTGTGTTCCTGCTTTCTGTATCCAATTTTCCCGCATCTTAGCTTTACGACGATGTACACAGGGTGCTACGTAAATGAGTGGTATTTAATAGCCTGGATTGAAGTGTAAAGGCTTTCCCCCTTGAGTATTACTCCAAGAACCTAATTACAAGTTTCATCATCAATCATCAACATTATTTATTCAGTGAGATGAATTTCTAATTAATAACTGATGAGCATTATGGCCTCAAACACTGTAAAGCAATTAATTACATTTGGCAACAGGGGATATCCCTGTACTATCTGGTGCACAGTCACAGCAATAGGTGCCAACAGGCTAATGACCCCACCAAGATTGGACATTGGATAGTTGTCATTATTTACTGGGGAATCTCTTTAATACATATTATTAAAGTGACAAATAAGTCCAGAGAAACTGCATGCAACATTATAAACTGTTAATTTTGATTCAGTTTAATGTAAAAATGTACACCAGGTTACCTCACAAATAATCCAAAATCAAAAGAATTGGCTTAACAACACTGCTTGAGATTCTAAAAACCTGACTTAAATCTAAATGTAATATTTGATCACTTAAAAGGAGAACTCCAACTGAAACACATTTGATCCATCAGCACTGGCCACCTCTGTTTGGGAACTAAATTTGGACTTAAGTAGGTGTTCCCGCAACTGACAATGCTGACAGAAAATATCTCAACAAACACCTGTTGTTCAGGTGGGAAGGACATTCTCAGGCCAGTTTATGGTCTCTTTCCTGGATTAAGCCACCATATTTTTCATAGATTCCTAGATTGCATCAAACAATTTTTATCAAGAAAAGGTCAAAAGACTGAATACAAAAGGTTTTCAAATTATGATTTAATTTATTAACTTACAAAGCTATGGAAATCAACCTAATTCTAAGTTAAAATGCTTTTGCCCCATGTCAAATAATGAATCAACTGTTATTTCCCATATTTGTTTTGGAAAACTAACAAATTGTACCTTTGGGTTTTACCCTTGGGCTTTGGGACTTTCGTTAACCAGAATAAGAGCTTCTAACCACAACTAGGCAAAACATAAAACTGCAGTGAACCTTCCCAAGAGTCATGAAGAAAAATGTTCAGCCATTGGTTTATGAACTTAAGAGTAAGAGTTATTGGGTTAAGAGGACAATGATCTGAAGCATGCCAGTAATTCTACCTTTGACAGGCTTTAAAAAAAGGAGATCAGGGAGTGATTTATTCAAAGAGCACACATACGTATGATTGACAGGCTTTTTGTACTTGAAAATCTGGCTAATGTTTGATAAAGTTTTTCAAAAGAGGGAAAGCTGCATGAAACTAGCAAATGTCAACTGGCTGCTCATTTTTCTTTTTTAGATAAAAAAGAAAAAAATCTTACAGATAATCTCACTTTCAGAAGCTAAATATTTGATGATAAACTCAGAGTTAGTTTTGTATGAACTGCCCAAAGATTTTTTTTAACATAATAGTGTTGTCATCAACAGTTCTACAAATATTACCATTTTGATCAACTCATAGTGTCAATGTCTTTTATTAAATCCCTTTCTCACTACTGTGTCTCTCCCTTAGGTTTCATTAGTGTAAGAATATCAAAGTAAATAAGGCTCAAGAATCACATTGCAAAGTATTTGACACTGTAGCATACACAATCAACAGGTTAGACAGGTTGCTACACATTTTTTGACATGTTTAAAATTCACGTCATGGGAGGTTCACAGCTTGAGACACCACCACATACCACTAAGGAACTAATGTACAGTACATCCTTCTCAAATGTTACCTCCATAACCTTAAGTCCTTACTTAATCTCATGTTACACTATGCAGACACTCCGTTTGTACTGACGAAGATCAATTCACCTCAGCATGCTGAATGGTCAAATCAGCTCAATCTAATGCACTCTGACCTACTATATTGATTCATCTAATGATTACTGCATAAATAACTGATGTATAAATACCCTTTACGGGCAGTTATAGATTACATGAATATCCAGATGTGTAAGTGTGCAAAAAAACATAAAAAACACAGATGACAGCAGCCTAACTTTTTTTTCTTTAAAAAAAAAACAATGAGGGAGAGGTGTGGGGTGCACCATTACAGGTCACCATCCATCACATGGGAAAAAACAGACAGATACAAAAACAGCAAAGCACAGTGTAGAGTGGCCAATTAAACTAACATCTACTTGTTCATCTAAGATAAAGTACCCAGCATTTATAATTAAAAATAATATTTCTCCCTATAATTTTAAGTAAGCTGAGACTATTTAAAACTTAAAAAACCCATAGCTGATCAATAAAGTTACTTTTATCAGAAGAGATTTTTTTTATTTTGGCTGGTTTGATTTGTTGAGTTATGGATGCGGTGATCATTTCAAGATATACATAATGTGAAAAAGCAGACAGATGCTTTCTTGACCATTTTAGTTTCAGCTGTCCTGCCTAAGGTCACAAAAAGGTAGAAGCATATAGCAAGAAGACACAATCATTGAGGAAAGATAAATGTTCTTTTCATTTTAGATTATGTAGATGATGGGATGGTAAGATTATAAAGAGTGGGGAAGCTTAAATAATTCAACGTGTGGCTACCTTTAATTAGAATTATTTAATATCCATTCAAAGTAAACAGTGTCCTGTCATGTTCATGTAGTACATGACTCTCTTTCTTATGCTGTTAATGATTATTTGTAGATTTCTTGAATTATGCTATAAATCTTCATATACAAACCAACTGACATTTATGCCACCGCCGCAGTTTGGTCTAATTTATACAAAGTGTTACATCTTCATATCACTATAATTGTGCTGTCTCTAGTTCTTTTCAAGCCTCATTTCAATCGTAGCATCTTTGCAGTAATCAATGGTCAAATCAAGATTGGTTAAAATTAAAGTAGATTATTGTTTCATCTGCCTCCAGACACTAAAATGAAACAACCACATTATGAAAGAAACATGAATAAAGTCCAAAATGATGATAAAGAACCACGAGAAGCAGTAATTCTTTCATTTAGAAAATGAAAATCAGTGAACCAGCAATTTAATTTATCTATTGTTTCCATTTCAGCACAATTTTTGCCCATTTGTGGCATATTTTTAAATACACATGTATTCATCTCACACCCAGCTCTATCTGCATGAAGCAGAGATGGATTGAGTCATGCATGGCTGTGTGAGCCTTTCTGAGTAAATGTAATAAATGTACATGACTTTAATGCTGAATCGCAGTAGTGTCTTAATATGTAGCGCTGCTTCTTTATACAACAGAATTTTATTCTGCATATTCCTTAAACGAGTTTTGTGGTGACTTCTTGTGGGTACATAACTTAAAGTTTAAGCCAAATGTTTACATATACCAGTATTTAAAAAAATAGCCTTTTTTCCTCACTGACTTTAAATCAGACTCAACTTTACCTTTTGTATGGCAGTGATAACCAATATTTCTAATTACTAAATTTCAAATGCAAGATAAGTTAGTAGAGAATTTTTTATACTTACTGACAAAAAGTAAGTATAACTTTACTTACTTTTTTGGTGGAATTGTCTTTTAAATTGCAAGATATGGGTCAAACGTTTTCTGCATTCTTTCACAAGTTTCTCACAACAGCTTGCTGGACTTCTTGCTCATTCCTATGGAAAGAAATGTACTTTAGTCTCAGAAAGTGAAAAAACAACAGTCAAAAGCCTTTAGCTGATCTAAAATGTTGCAACAAAAGTTCTGAAACTTTCCTCTTTTAGATTCCTCACAGAATAAAATGTAAACATGTAAAGGCCTTATGTGTCTAAAAATGTGAATGCTGAACTATCTGGTGAGTTCAAACTGAAGTTGTGTGTCTGAAAACTATTTTCCCTCAGGTTAAACAGTGTGCATTATTTCATTATTTGAAAACTCTTTGTGAAAACATGCAAGAAATAAATAGGGGCCCCAAGCTTTCCGAAAATATAGGTTAAACTTCTGTGCTTTTTTAAAAAAATATTATTCATATTTTATGTCTATTAGATTATGAAGCACTGCAGATACTTTAAATACACTTGTAGAACATTTTCTGAACCGTTGTAACATAACTTTGCCTCCCCTACATCAACCTGCCCTGCATATCTTTTACCAAATATTTAAAGCAGGTAAATGCCTTATGAATATAAGTATTCTTAATTCATATTGCCAAAATTAAAACCTGCCTGTCAATCCATGTTGTTTTCTTTTGAAGCATTGTGTATTTGCACTCATTCTTCTACTTTGTCTACCTTTACATGTAACTTTAAATACTGTGCAATATTGTAGAGTATTTAAGTGGGACATTCTGTAAGCGTAAAACTTCATCACCAGATAAAACATTTATTATTTCGAAAAATGAATGCATTTAGTTTTAATTCATATTTTTAATGGTAACGAATATAAATATTTATTTTGCAATAGAAAATTTGACTTAGAGATAAATAAATCCCCTACCTTCCATTAGCCATAATTACATTGTACTTTTATTTTATGCCTATCGGAATTTTAAATAACTGGCTGTAAAACTTGACAAAGAGCTCCAACTCACTCTTGTCTTATACTTCTGGATGAGTGAGACATATAAGAGACAAGACGGCTCATCCTATAAGTGTCCCTCTCTGTAGGTCTACAAAACACACATGCACACACTTCCAAACACACACACTCCAATCTCTTGTCTTTCCATCTGGTAAAGTGGGCTGTTGTGATTGATTTGTGGATTTGCTCCCTCTTTTTTTCTCTCCATTTAAGTGAAATAATGTATGGAAGCAATCTGGCGACAGACATTTTGGAAAATCTATTTGAAATCATTTCACTTGAAGCCACGGCAGTTTGTCTTCTTAGGGGAGAGGACCAAAGTATAATTGTCTGCAGTCTAGTAAAACACAGTATAACTGCCATCACACTTGACTGAGCTTATAGCCAGCTAGTCCCGTGGCCTCTAGAAGATAGAGCAGTTAATGTTCCCTTTTATTTTAGAGGATATGTCACTTGTATCGCAGATTTATACCATGATACAGCAATTTTGTCCAAACAGATGGATAATGGTGTCACCAGCAAAAAAAAGCCCTGGTTTATTGGGTTTAGAGCATATTGTTTAGATAGGGGGCTGTGCAGAACAGATCCTACAGCATTTTCTCTCTTTATCTCTCTAATCTTGCCCGTATTAGATTTGATCATTTTAGTTTGAAGGAGGAAAATGTGGCTGTAATGGCTTCCTAATAGCAAACACAAGGGATACAAATCCAGGGACCTTGTTCTCTAGTGCTTCCATAAGCACCACTGATTTATAGAGGTCTTTATGACAGAAAAGAAAATGATCTGCTGCAGGTATAAATCAGGTGAGGAGTAGGAAATTGAACTTAGATATCATCTTGTCAGATGCTTAATGCTCTTCCTCCTGTCACATTCGATAGGACCAATTTGGAGAATCCTGCAGAGGTAAAAAGAAGACAATTAACAATGACAGTGTGGTAATAGATGAAGCTATAAAATGAACCCTGCTGCCTGCAGGATGCTTTGTATGATTTCCACATGAGGTGGTGGAAGCAGTTTGCTGTTTTAGCCTTCCGCTTCTTCCCCTCTCGTTGCAGTTTTTAGTATCCTTTTGAGTGTCATTTCTCAAATATAGGCAACATGAAGCAAGTGGAGATAAATTTATAGTTTATCGTGCTTTATAATTGAGTTATTATTCATCATATAATAGAGCTTGGGAATTTAGATGTACTTTTATGTTATTGAATGCCAGTGCATATTACCCCCTGAAGGTTTATTGATAAGTTTGTCAGTGGGGTGAGTGTAAAGTAATTATCTCACAAACAACCAAAATAAAACCCACTTATTGTGTTGAATTTTGACATACCAATTTTAAGTAACACCTACTAGAGGATAAGCTTTGGAAGGTGTTAAATATTTGGCAATATTTAACAACATAGACATAGATATTTCAGCCAGCCCTATAAGCTTCAAAGTGTAACATTTAATAATGACTTCAATTTGGCATTAGGAACTGTGTTGGATTCAGATTTAAATAAAAAATTTTGAAAATTTAAATAAGTAATTTTCATGTGTGTTAAATACTAGATTTTAAACTTACTTAAGTTTCAAACTGTCATTATTTTTGTATGTATTTTCAATAAAGAAAATTTTAAATATTAAAGCTTTTTGGAGAGAAATCCTAAACAATTGTACTTAAGACTGTAAGTTTCCTTTATTGCATTGAAACAAGAGTTTGTATCCAGATTTAACAACAGTGCTAATATTGCAAACTGAGATTCTAAACCGTGAGTTACTTATTGCTAACAACGAGTAGAACTCAGATCTGACTGTCATGGAAAAGGTTTACATTTCGCATTGTTGAAAATGGAGTTGAAAGATTATGTCTAGCTTTAACTAGTTTAGCAACAGTGCTAATGTTAAAAGTCAAACCAGCTGGCATGTGCTGAAGCATGTGCTTGCTAATAATCAACACATCTCAGCTGTGATTGTCAAGTAAAAGCTTCACGTTACTTTGTCAACCTGGGTTCACACTGTGCAATCATTGGCCGTCTTAGTCAAAATCTTTAATTGTAAGATCTCTTCATACAAGATCTTGTGATATTAAAACATCTCGATATTTCTCAATGAAGTGACTTCTGTCTTGCAAGCACCAGCCAGATGTAGTCAGAATGACTTTGTCTGATGAAGTTGTAATAGAAAATGCCACAGCTACTCGTAAAGCATTTGTTTGGCAACATTGTGGTCTCCCAGTAGGAACGATAAATGGCAATAGAGTGAAAGACAAGACACAATATGTAAGCACAGAAAGCTGTTCAGACACTGAAAGATACAAGACGCATTGCTGCTAAAAACAATGGTTGAATGTCTAGAGGTACATTGAGTTTGTAGCAAAATTGTTAAAAATTTTAAAAAGGCTTTTTAGCATAGTAAATTTGATTTTTTAAATTGTCTTGAAAGTAATATTAAAATCTCATCCCATCTCGTTCTGATGAAGTCAATAACTAGTCGTGCCTTGTGAGTTTTAAGTATCATTACATCCCTACTGGCCTGACCAAAGACTAAAATTAGGCAGTATTACAAATCATCAGGAAACATTTTGCAGTGAGACAGCTACTAAGCCAGATATCTGATTTATTTTTCTTCTTTTGCCTAGACAAGAGTGTTTCTGCCACTGTCTTTTTACTTCCTTCTCTCCCTTTTACCAATTTCTGACAATAAGAAGTTTATTAACATCTGTAACTTTTGTAACAAATTACTGATGCACAGCATCTCTGGGTTTTAGGATAGTTTTTAAAAGATAAACAGCTTTAGCTAGCTTTGTAGACTCTGTAAATAAAACGCTGTGCAAGTGGGACTGGCCTTCTGAGAGACTTTCAGCCATTTTTATTCCTCCTCTTGACAATATGAAAGCTGGATGAAATGTTGGAGCGCTAACAGACATTTTTAAATCATCACAGTCTGATGAATCTGTGCGTTTTAGTTAAAATCATAGACTTGTTTTTTTTTTTTTGCTGTTCCTCATTGTCAAACTCACAGCTGAAGGGTTTCTGTATTTTATGTTTTGTCCTACATATTATGTTGTTTTTAAGTTATTTAAGTGCCCAAAGGTCTGTATTATCATTATTATTATTATTATTATTGATGTCTTTAACAGTAATATTAAAGACATCATTGCTAGTAAGCTGAGCTGCTTCTCCCTAAGGAGCTGTTGTCAGTGAAAGTATCTACTCTTACTCAGATGTTCACAGATTTTTGAGCTAATTTATTTTATTTTTTTTTACTTCAAGTTAATTAAATTTAGATTAGATTTTATACTTAATTTGTCTTCAAATATTTTGAGTCAAATGTGATGTCTTATTGGTTGAATTACAGCTGTTTTAAGGTTGCAGTTTTAGTAGTAACTCTGCTTATTTGTTTTCTTCAAGTTTTCTAAGTGTTTTAGCATTTTGTTTAGTTTACAGATGTATCTGCTGAGGCGTTACGGTTCTCAAACATGTCATAACTCAGTGTTATAATGAGTACAGGGTAGGACAGAGAATGACAATGCTCTCTGATCCCTGAATGTCACTTTGGTCTAAATGCAACACACAGTTTTATAGATAGGCTCATGCATTTGGCCGCATGCAGTGACATTTGACAGATACAACTGAGGAGGAAAAAAAATGAAACCCATATATCTGGGTGTTTAGGTTTCCACTGACTTAAATCTTTTTTACAAAATCTGATTTCTTGGTAAGTGATGACCTTTAGTGAAAAGCTCTGTCAAGTGGCAATTCATGCCCAGGCACCCAAAGAGCTTCAGAGTAATAACCAGAGAACCACAGCTTGGGAACCATCAGCCCTCGCAGCTCATCAAGCCATGCGCTTGTATAATCTAATTTGATTTTAATGCTTCTCCGAAGGAGATTGTGCTCTTATTACTGTGTAATGATGCTGTTGTCAAGATCCAGTGGCGATGTCTAATATCACACCCATGTTAACTACTTCTGTGACACTCATCTCAGCATCGTCTCACTCCAAGATGGCTTCTGCTGTACACTTATGACTTTGTTTTTCTTTGTTGCATTTGGCGTCATGACTGACAGAAACAAAAGCTTTTTTGCACAGCTCCCTTCCTTATTACCTCTGCCTGATGTGGTACTTTTTTCGTATTCAGTACAGTAGATAGAGCATAACGATGAAGGTCTTATCTGAGATGAGGAGAATTTCAAGTTGCTCTCACTCGGGGGCAGCAAATGGAAAAGTGACAAGCCTGGTGCACTTGTCTATTTTACTTATTCTGGCGCCTCTGTTTCATATTCCGCCTCGCACCGCAGGGTTATTTTCCTCCAGGGTTCAGGAGGCCACGCTCCTTCATTTCTTCAGAAAATTGTTTCGCAGGATTTCAATCTTTGGTGGCTAGATATGACAAAACACAGTATCAAGAACACTTATGTATCTTATCTGCCATTTTTTCTAGGTATAAATAAAAGATCAGTATAAATTTAAGTCAAGTGGCCTCCAATACACATGTGAGAGATGAGCATATGAAGAACTATGAACCTTGGGACAGCCTCACTGTACAATTTTATTGCCTGCTCAAAATTACCTTGGAACAGATTTTTTTCCCCTATCATTTGTCATCCTTGGAAAAAAAATGAGTCTTTACACGAGAACACTAAATGTCATCTTTAAACATAAATAAAAAGCTACAACGTAAGTAACTATTGATTAACCAATGAAATTTTGATGCTAGAAAATCATTTGCCCAGTCAGAGGTGCATCTCAAAAAATGAGTGAAGCAGAGAAGCATTTCAGGAATATATTTGTGTTTGTTTTTGATAATTATGGCTTCCTGCTATACAGCTGGAGACCATAATTTTAAAGCTCAGACAAAATGACCATAGCACAGGACCAACATTTTTAAATCTTTAATGTTTAAAGATCCATCTTTAAATACATTTGGTCCATCGTTTTTTTTCCACTCACATTTTCATAAATTTGCTTGGATACAGCACTCTTCTTCAGCAATAACTTTTGGTGGCTTACCAACAATAACACCAATCACTCTGTGCAATTAATGTCTACACCAAGAATTTTACTAAAGAAATTGAATTACTGAAATAAAAAAACATTTTTTTGATATTCTAATTGATTGAGATGGACTTTAAGGCACTTTGCCCCTCAAGGGTAAACAAACTGCAAACAATTTACTGCCAAAGTACCAGAAATATTCATGTTCTGTGATTATTTACCTCTCTTTATAAATTATGAAAAAAAAAAAGAAATCAGCAACAAATACTTGGACAAAAAAATGCACGGTGATAAAACTTCAAGGAAAGATTAACACCTTTAAAATCTTTTTTTTTTTCTTTAAACATAAGACAAATAAAGTACAACAATCCTTTGTAAAATACCTTACACAACATGATGATGCACATACAAGCAGACTATGTATACTGAACAGCATCCCAGCAGTGTGACAAAATCTAAACATTGTCCTATTGATGTTCCATATTTTTCCCCCCTTTCTGTTTGGCTCTTGTCAGAGGTCAACCTCAAACAGCATGCGGTGGAATCAGGCGTTACTGTTGGGTGTCACATTGATGCATTACAAGGCCCAGGAGGTCACGTCTCAGTAAACATACATTATCAAAACCCATAGAAGATGTGGGATGTTGACCCCCACAAACACTTTACACGGTGTAGTCAGGAGGACAGAAAAAGAGGTCACATGACGGCAGAAAGCAACTTTGTTTGGAGCAATGACTTTTCTCGTCACAAATCAAGAGGGTCAAGCAATCAAGACTGGTCAGGCTCTGTGTCAAGCAGCATTATCTCACACTGTCTGAAATGATCAATGAGCAAAACTAAAATAATAACAAGTTAAAATTAGCCAGGTAATGAAAACAGGCTGTTTAAATATGGGACTAAGAGAGCAGGTGGATAAATAGAAGACTGGACAGCACATTGAAAAGATACTTTAAACTAGTTTGTGTCATTTGGATTGTTAAGAGTGCACAATAAATTATTCTTTCAACCCAAATTCTAGCATTATGTTGCTGGAGCAGAAGGTTTAAAGATTTAACCCAAAAATTTGTGAAATGTTGTGATTCAGCTTGCTAAATAAGAGGCTAAATGAGCCTCATCGTTCTTGACAAGCAGACATTTTCAACTATACAATGACCTGTGCAGACTTTATAGGACCTCTGAAATGTTAAAATGGCACATTTATGTTGTACAATAATAATAAGTTGTGTTGAAGACTTTACTTCACACCAGTGAACAGGTTTGTTCACATTCAGTGACATTACCCCTGTGAGTAGTTAGCACATGCTACATTCAGCATTCACTATTGACCAAAGAATTGATCTTGGAGTCAATAAAGACAAGAAATATTTCTATAGTGTTGCCATATAAGACTATGAACTTAGTTCATAGTCTTATATGAACAAAGTCCATATAAGTTCATATAAGAACTTTGTTATCATATGAACTTTTACTCACTCAACCACGAATAAAAGTTTTTATAAAAACCCAATCCCCCCAGGATTTCTGCCCATAAGGACAGTGAAATTGTGGTACAAAAATACATTTGGTCCTTTGACTTAAAAGAGTCATTATTAAATCTGCTTTTTAAAATCATGAAGAATTTTAATAAAAGGGAAAAGCTAAAACACCAGGCAACCTGTAAATTTTGTCCACTGACCGGATTAACGACATGAGCGGGACAACATTTTAATTACAGCGGACACAACAAAACCCAGTTTCAACACCAAGCAGATAAATAATAATAATACGTAAATGATAAACATATAGCCATAAAAAGACACAGCAAGGCCAGTGCAACACTGCTTTAGCCCCGGCTAATAGCTTGTGCCTTAATTTATGCTCTTTTTGGTGTATCGGAATCGCCGCTCAAAGTGGAAACTCACTAAACCAGCAGCCGACAGAGGAAACATAAGGCTAATTTCATCAAGCCAAAAACATAAATCCAGTCTGACCTTCAGTGTTTGTGTTAGGTAATATCCACTTGACTCCAGTAATCTGTTGTCCTTGGGTCATCGCTGTGGCCAACACTACTTCAATTAGCCCCTTGTTTTAGCAGTTTTAGCATTTGCTATACCTACAGTCTAAAAGGGCGCAGAAAATTGACGTCATTGTTCATAACTTCGCCCTCTGTTCGTTGATTGGCCCGGACAAAAATGGGCCTGAGATAATCTGAGTCAAGGGGAGAAAACCCAGAGTGTGTTTGATGCCAGAATTTTTATCGAGAAGAATTGCACAAGAAGGCAATGTCCAGAGTAGGATTCTATTGGCTCCGAGGAAATTTGAGTGTTTACATGGACTAATAACGTTCAAATGCTGAATAATTTACCGATATGTCCAAAATACGTGTTTTTAGGACACATCTTTGACATATTAGAGATCTGATTCTTTTTAACAGCTGATACTCTACTTGCCTTTAATCAGAGGATCATATAAAAAAAGTTTTGTTTTAATATGACAAATCTATTTGCCTGATATGTTTTCTAAATTTGGCATGCAACTAGTGTGTTGGATGCAGTTTGTTTTTTGGTCATATCAAAATTGGTTTGTTTCTCTAAACTGCTGTGGAAACGACTCACTCGATCAACAACTGGATGTTGCCACTGGCGCAAACCACAAAGATAATGACAGGACGTGGTAGGAGGATGATGTCAACACGTGTTTTTTAATGGCTTGTCTGTGAAGAAACTTACGTGTCATTTTGATTTAGTTTCTTATTTAATGGAAACACCAAGAGCAAGACCTCTGAGATGGACATCAACAATACTTTTAGTGCTTTTGGATATGTGTTATCCTTTTCAACCCTTATAGTTTCTAGTCTGGTTTGGGAGTGGGGGGGTCTTCGTAACTTTATACTGGGGGTTGTCCCAAGTGTAAAGTGGTATCAGATTTAATACAATGACTGCATTTAACCCAAAATTTTATTAGCATAAATAATAAAAAAATGTTTATCCCAAACCTAACAGTTGTAAGTTTAAAATTGTCAATTTATCAAAGTACAACCCGAACCAGGTAATCAGGAACCAGTTCACACAGGTTTTTCTCAAAAGTTTATTGTGTGTAATTTCTACAGCACATGAATTTATACATTGATAGTCCAATAAAAACAGGTAGGTAGCATTGTCTATTAAAATGTTTCATTTTATTGACAAAAAAAACAAAAACATATAAAATAGGCACTTAGGAGAAGAGTACAGTTGTAACAAGCCTACTTTCCTTACTTTTAGTGATAAATACATAATATTCTGTATGTGCATTGGGTCAATAGTACCATATCTGTGTGAAAACATATTTCCACCTATAGGCTGCCAAATACCCCAGTAAGAACTGTAAACAACAAGTGAAGCTATAAAAGAAAATTGGCTATAAATATGTCATAAATAACACTTTTCCCACAAAATACTTTATGCTTTATACCATTTCCTGCTTACTGAAACAAAACACCAAAAGTTCAGTTTATCACAAATAAAATAAGACGATGACCAAAAACATGAAATGAAACTTTGAAAATAACAGATCTGGCATAATCCTTTGCTCCTTATCCTTATTTTATATAGACAACTTGTTACTTCTGCTACAATTTTAAAAGCTGTTTTTAGCATTAAAGAGTTCAGCAGGTTTTAAGAGCTTGATTATTATTATATCTTTGCAACTGGAAGGATATTTACTTGTAAACTGACTTATTTAATTCCCGCAAACAAATCCTGTTTCAGTTTAGCATGCTGAAATCACCACCCCGCTATTTTATTCCACTTCCATAGCAGAAACATCCTGCTCATCATCAGATTTCTCAGAAGGCGAGTCATGTGGCTCTGAGTTGTTTTGGCTGTCTGATGCAGAATCAGGCTCGGTGGTTGTTATTGTGCCTGGCTCCTGGGCATCAGTTCCAAGCGGGACATCAGCAAGCTTGGTTTTTCCTGAGAATTAGACAAATGCTTCATTTTACATGTGAATGTATCCCAAACAAGTATATAAAAAAGGGGAAAAAAAGAGCAAAACAGATACAACAGATTAATGTAGCTAATATTCCTATCACATTATCTGTTTTAAGGCCCCCAAATACTTGGGTGTACTTCTCTCAGCAGAGGTATGCACATGCTTAAAGCATGTGCGTACAGGTAAATTTTTATAATGGTGTACTCCAAGTTGCACAGTAAACTGCCTAGTAAGAAACTGTATTCATATGATATTGTTTTGGAAGCGCCAGCGAGCCGATGAGGTTAAGAATCGGCGCAACCAGTCAGCCAGATTGCTACTTTGTACTCCAATAGATATGTGGCGGATGCCCTGGTGGAGAAGATCTGAGGTTAAAGGTCCAGCTAGCTCTGCGAACTTGCTAATATTCATTTGGATATTGGGAAATGAAGGAATTTATCACGAGAAATGTAGGCAATCGGTACGCTGAATTATGAAATTTCAACTGTCCGCAAAATTTCACGGACGGTTGTGTGTGTGGAGTGTTTGGGAGCTTTATGGCTTCAAAAGCATGCAAAACCAAAGCTTTACGAAAATAATGTTCTAGCAT
This sequence comes from Brachyrhaphis roseni, assembly GCA_903066815.1. Taxonomy (NCBI): domain Eukaryota; kingdom Metazoa; phylum Chordata; class Actinopteri; order Cyprinodontiformes; family Poeciliidae; genus Brachyrhaphis; species Brachyrhaphis roseni. The sequence continues at coordinate 28,343 of CAEFZY010036138.1, forward strand.
TGCATATCTATACACCTGAAAACATAGAAGATTTAATTTACAATTTGTAGGTCAGCGTTGCGCTTTTTTTAAGAAGGGTCAGAGTTTTAGTCAGGACTCACTTTTGTTACCCAAACTCTGGGACTCTAACCAAAAAAAATAAAAATATCTGATTTTTCTTCTAATCACCTGTAAGAGGCTGATCCCCTTCACCAGTAGCAAATGATGACGAGGTTGCATCGCCTGCTGGCATCTTTAATTCAGCAGCGAGCTCAGGGAGTCTGGGAGCCTGAGGTCTGGTCTTTCTTGCAGGGTTCAAGAAGTAACAATATGCACATCGGAAGGCTGAAACGACACAAATAAAAGTGCCATACATCTAGTTAATACATACACTCTAACACACTGCCAAAGAGACAGATTAATCTAAATAAATTTTAACCAACGACAAAATTTGCCTCAGATGCATAAACATTCCAGACTGATGCGACTTTGTGCATTCAATCGTGTTCTGTTTTCACTTACAGGAGCTTGTAGCAGCGGAGGCATTTAAGAGCCGTGTGATATACTGTGCTGCCAAACGCTAGAGGGCAAATGAAGGCCCGGCCTTTGATTGAGACTGATAAACAGTGCTGTGATTCTCCAAGTCTTACCGATGTATTCAAATTCTTCTTTTAATGCCATGCCGTTATGGGAGAGACACTGCTGGCAGATGAGAGCATACCTACAAGAGAGCAAAGGCAATTCTGTGAAAATGGCAATGTTGTACAAGATTGGGAAAAATGTGAAGGGAATTGCTAATGAATACAATGATTGCATTAAATGTTGCTCCTTTAAGGTCTGTACTGTCAACATTTGGAAAAAAAAAAATTATTAATACAGTGCGTCCTCGTTTTTCACGGGGGTTACGTTCCAAAATGAACCCGCGATAGGTGAAATCCGCAAAGTAGAAACCTTTTTTTTTTTTTTTTTACAATTATTATACAATGAAATACTTCATAATACATTGAAACCAAAGAACAAAACCTTTTTACAAGCCCAAGCATTTGTTTAACAAATAAAAGTAATGTATAAACGTTTTTTTGTTGGTTTTTTTTACGAACTGAAGGCTTTATATTGCGGAGATCAGCACCGCGACCCGAGTCATTGGATTAGAACGGGAAAAAATTAAAAATGATTATGAAAAAAAGTACAAAGTACAGTAGGACAAATAGTGACACACGTGTATTTCACTGCTTTTCTGACTGAGCCGCTGCATCCTGACTCCGCTCTGTAGCAGTTTTTTCTTCTAAAGCCCGCGGTGCAGGTGTGTTTGTTCGAGAGAAGAACATGGTTATCGGTAGTTGTTGTTTCTCTTTTTCCTTCTGGGCAAAATGATTCTTATAAACCGACATGCCACCATCGATCATGTTTGCAAACTTAAATTTGGCAAGCTGTTTTACATACGTGTGCATATTAAACCGCAACGTTATTGACACACAGGTAGAGAAGAGGAGAGACTGTTTAGCCAATCAGAATGCAGAACACAACGCACGATGCAAATCCGCGAAGCAGCAAGACCGTAAAAGGTGAACCGCGATATAGCGAGGGTTCACTGTATAGAAAAGCTACAATCCCTGAGTTTTCAAAGCTGCATAATCATGTCAGCTTCACCATCTTTCCATCAACTTGGATCAGGAAACATAGGAAGTTTTGTAAATACTTTTACAAAACGTATTTTATTCAAAAGAAAACAAGCAATTTTTAGTATGTTTAAGTACATATTGCGCACCTGTTCTGAGGGCCGTCTCCGACAAGATACTCAATGACTCTGTCCATCGCACCCCTTTCCTTTGGGAGTACAGGTCTGACCAGTGGTGGACCTGGGGGGTGCATCCCTGATTTAAAAAAAAAAAGTTTGTTAAATATAGTCTTATCTTAACTACTAACCTAAATGCATTATAACCTCTCAGAGAAACGGCGTGTTGCACAAACCTTGGACTGATTTCCCAAAAACCAGCATCTTTTCCCTTAATGACGCCACACCTGATTTCACTAGGAAAACATGTTGTGAACCCCTGCTATGTTGGTGGGTAGTAATTAATATAATTCAACATCAAGAGCAATCATAGGAAGATGACTGGTCATTTCTGTGAGACTTGGCAGAGTCTCAGTGTCCTGCTGCTTATTAATTTACCAACATATGGAAACTCTGTGGTGACTCTTTGTATCAAATTGCTTTTCACTTTCAATTTTCAACAGACGCAGGTGATAACATGAAGTCATGTAAGCCATTTGTGAGGTGTTCCCGATGCCAAAAGCAATTTCACCAGGAATTATAAGGCACTTAGTGAGAACCCCACCACCACTGCCCACAGAAGAAATGCAGATCTGGTTAATTAATCATACTTAATGTTATCCAGTATTGTGCATACCTCAGTTGGCATTCCACTTGGCAATTACAAAATGCAACGTCCTTTACTTCAAAAACATCTCTTTAACCATTTATACTTTTTTTTAATGCAGAGTAGTGATTTCATAGATTTCTATTAAATATATAAATCTAAACTAAGAAGTTTTGCAGCATGCTGGTAAGACATTTTTCTTTGTAAGTTGCCAACAGTCATTTTTATCTTGTGATAATTATATCATTGCCTGGAAGAAGTGTTAGTACCCCTCAATTTTTACAACGTTATAACCTCAAAATTTAAATCTCAGTTATATACATTCAGCGACAAAGAAACAAAACAGAGGATACCTGAAGTTGAACAAAGGAAAATACATGATTTAATGTTTTCACAAATAATCTAAAACATGTGGTGTGCATTTGTGTTGAGTCCCACAAGTCAACTTGTGACACCACCTAGCAATGCAGTTTCAGCAGCAAGTCCTAAACCTTCACACATCTAGAATTTAAATTTTGTTTTCAAAATAGTAAAACATGGATTTGGATAAAGAGCAACTTTGAACACCAAATCTTGTAAGAGGTTTTTAAATTGGGTTTAGGTCTGGACCTGGATGATAAAATTCTAAAATATGAGTATACTTTGATCGTAATTAGAGGTGCACAGATGAATTGGCCCAGATTTTCTTGATTTTCAGTGATCTGTTGATACTTACATGTGAAACAGTTTTTAACCACTGATCTTATCGACCTCTGCAAAAGTCTGAAAATCAACCACTTTCCCCTTTTGCTTTGCTGTGGCAGAGGGCTGGCTGACAGAACTGCAGGTTACTTCTGAACATAAATGGTTAACGATAATGTTCCCAAACTGGGCACAAAAAAGGGATGCAATAAGAAAATAAAAAACACCCTATAATTATTTAAAATGAGTCCCTAAAATTGATTATTCGACTTGTAAACATACACCAGCTTAAAACAGCCAACCCACATATTTACTAATTTTTGCTCTAAATCTGTCATTTGGTTCATTGCGGATTTCGTTTATTATTATTCTGTTTTTTTGTTTAAATGGGTGGCACATTCAAGTTCCTTTACACAAACGGCAAGATAATAGAAGAACATGATTTAACAGGAGGTCATTAGTTTAAAGGCCAGGCTATTTGAGAAAAAAAAAAAAATCCTGACAACTCACATTTATTTTTCTTAGACTCAGGATAGAGATGGAGAGAAGGGTTGCATGTGTAGGCAACCCATGAAAAATTTCTAATAAAAATATATTGTTTCAATCTAGTTCTGAACTATTTACAAGAAAACGAAGAATTACAATCTCATCCCTAATTTGCACAATTTCATTGTAGCTCTGGCTGTAGGTCGAAGTCCCACCCCAGTAACAAATGTTTTGCATCCTCTAACATGTTCTCTCCCAGAATTGCACTGGATATAGCTCCATCTATCCTCCTTGTAGGTCTTACCAACTTCCCTGTACCTGCTGGACAATAACATCAGCACAGCATGATGCTGCCACCACTACAAAACACAGTGCAGCGCAAGATTTCTGACAAAAAGGTAACTAATCAGCAGATGAAGGCATGGGGCTGGAAAAAGCACTAATGTTTGGAGTGAAGCGCACATATAGGAGCATTACTGGTAATGTTATTAATAAATGCTGTGAAGATCAGATGTCTAGGCATCTCACCATCCATAGGGTTTTCTGCCACACAGAACTTTGCATAAGCCATAAAGTCAAATATTACCCCTTCAGACTAGAGCAAATGTTTGCTCTGTTCTCTACATATTTGCTGTGTCTCCTGTAAGACTCGTGGCAAACTGCAAACAAGACTTCTCAAGGCTCTCTTTCTGTGTTGGTCTAACACATTGCAGTTTGTGTTTGCCACATCCCTAAATGTAAAACTCATTTGCAAGCCACTACATGCAATTTTAGGGACTGATCATATGCCTTTTCTTATTTCATAATAACACCCTATTTTAAGAAAGGTTGAATCATTTTAAAAGACATTTGAATACAATATTTACACAATTATCTTTTACAGCTACTGCATTACATACCACAACCTTGGCGAAAACACAAACCACAGAGCTTTGAGCAACTGGGGACACAAAGCCGGGGATGAGTAAATCATACCTTAATCGACCACATTATGATCTGGTCCCCTTGTGTGCAGGTAACTCACCGACTCCTGGAACAGGTGTTCCCGGGGTCATGGGCCTCCTCATCAAGCTCTGCTGAGCAGCTACTGCTGACAGGCCCCTCTCTGGGGGTCCACCTGGAGCAGAATGGGTAGATCGGCCAGGATAGCTGGGCCCAGAGGCGAGAGGAGGGCGAGTAGCAGAACCGTTTGCAGGATTCGGCGCCACCAGTGGCATCTTTGGAGTGACAATCCGCTGACGGAGCTCTAACAAAGAAATATTGCAGACAATATAATAGTAGGTAATCCAGGATTTAAAATAGCATCTGAAGTGGCATCTTCCAGCCCGTAAAGACTAATTCATACCTTGTCCTGGTTTGGGAGTCAGCTGGGGTCCAACTGGAGTGGATTCAAGTTCCTTTACACAAACGGCAAGATAATAGAAGAACATGATTTAACAGGAGGTAATTAGTTTAATGGCCAGGCTATTTGAGAAAAAAAATATCTGACAACTCACATTTTTTTTCTTAGACTCAGGATCAAACCTTTCCAAAATCATTTTGGCATTTTTATACGTCTCAGTTTCCATAACTTCCTCAAGCTTGGAAAGAAAAAAACAACATCAACAAATATTAAAAACACATGAAAACGCAAGCAGACTGCACTAAATAATTCCTCATGTATTAATCCGACAGTACACCAGTGTTTTAGTAATTATTTTATCAATACAACGCAAGCAGATTGAATTCATTGTAACAGTTACGCCCTTCAAAACTATATTCTAAATAAAATATTGAACATTGGTGCATGTTTGCATTTAATATGAAGAATAATTGGATTCACTACTTCGATAATGGGGAGTGTGAAAATTCATCAGCCCTAATTATTGAAAGTTATTAGAACTTGACAGAGGATGACAAGCAATTTATCAGATTTATCTCCTTTCTCTACTAAATGCCATTAATTAAAGTGACATTAGTGGATTAGCTCGTTGGATTAACAAACTCAAACTGTCTGCATAAATTCTACATGAGCTAAAGTTGCAAAATGCCCTGACCTACATTAACAGCCAAAATAAAAACACCAATAATTCAGTCAAATGGTTAAGAGTAACAATTTGGGCTAAAACTTAAAGAAAATAAGATCACTTACTATTTTCATTTTTTGTTCTTTAAGATCTTCCAGTTTTTCATCTGAAAAACAAAAATATTGAAATCTTTGTAACAAAAAACTTCAAAGAATAGTTATGCGTAGAAATCAGGAAGGATCTTACTATTTCTTTCAGTTCTTCGTGAAAAAATAACGACAAGTGCCTTACGAAGTAGCCACACTCTGAAAGGCAGATTTCAAAAAGAGTTACTCAGCTTTGTCATGTTTTGGTTTTAGTGAACTTGTCATCAGTTCTGTTGTATACTTACAAAGCTGGAAATACTAAAAAGAGTAGAATCAATATGAGTCGTCCCATCAACTGTTCAGGCATGTACCACAAATACACGACAACGAGTGTGACCAAATACAGCAAACATGAGTACAGCAGCATTCCTCCGACCCATTTCTTTAACTGCTTTTGATACTTTTCACTGTAATCTTCAAGAGTCTGGATTTCCTGCAATGAAACGAAAAATTTCAAATTCTATTTGAACAGCAATATGATTTTACCTATCTTAATCTTGATACATATTAATTCAAAAACATGCCCAACAATGTAAATGTGTCAAACAGCATTTCAAACTAAAAATATTTATGGTGACATACAAGTTCATCTAAATGATGCTTAGTATATTCATATATATGTTTAGACCAAATTCGAGGTACACAATCGTGGGGAAGCCTGAAACTTGGCAACAGCAGACACTCATCCATACCTTCCACAAGCTACATGTTTGTTTTCTAAAGAAGATTGTTGTTCAAGTGGGTATATCAAAGAATACTCATGGAAAATTGAGTAAAGGAAGGAAAAAAAACATTGTGGAAAAAGGTGAACAACCAAAAAGAACAACAATCTTGCCTTTTCAAGAGTTTGGGGAAGATTCACAGGCTGAGTACTTGAGCTGAGTATGTACAATATGTAATGTTACAATTTTCAAAAAAAAAAAAAGAAAAAAAGATTTGTTTAGGTTTTCATTAGCTGTAAGCAATAAATATCAAAATTAATAGAAAAAATGCTTGAAATAAAACACTGTTCATAATCTATACAATACAAATTGTACTGAATAAAATCATATTTTAAATGTATTCGAATTTAATGAGATGCACCTCCTTCCCTACCTTACAGAAGCATTCCTCTATATTATTTTACCTTACTACACTGAAATAAATTTTAAACAGCACAATCCAGAAATTACAGACTGACACTGCTTTAAGACTAGACACTGTTTAGCTATCACATTCAAACCACATCTCTTTATATTGTATTGCGTTGGTGCTTAAATGCAAATGAAGGCAAATTCATGTAAGGTTTGAAGGTCTACTTCTGAGAAAGAACCCAATTGTCTGGCATAGGAGTCAAGATTCAAAGGTCACTGTATTACACAGAAGTAGTAATGCAAATACCACATAACAAGGGAGCGTCCAATCAGAAAATAATTAGGACCAAAAAAAATTGACCAACCAATTACATTTTAAAGTTAAACTAGTAATTAATATTCTGATTCTCTAAATGGAAAATGTAAGCCCTGCTTCAAAGTGCTGAGCAGGCTAGCTAAAAATAGCCAGTGGATAGAATAGAAGCCCCTCCTGATCCCTGGCATGCCACTGGAACATGTGTGTCTGTCACTCTAGGCAACAGATGAGCAGATCTCATGTTCAGTTTTACTATATACTAGATCCTGCAAGATTATCCTTTCTTGTGCTGTAAAGCAGCAGACAAAAAACTATATTCTAACAGAATTACAAGGGAAGACACAAATAGGTCTAATTCCCATCGCTTCACAACCTAAATACCACTCGACATCTTTCCGACGTGCAGACCTCTTGTGAATACTACTCCAAGGACACAAACTGAAAATAGCCCAACAGTGGCTTGGTTTCAATACAGCAATGAAGCTCAATCACTCAGCAAATCAATCAAAAATGTTCCCTGTGTTTTCAGTTCTTTGGCATTAAAAACTGATTGAATGCAGCAGCTTTACTGAAAATGCTATACAAGAGTTTTATAACCTGGAAAAAAAACCTACATGAAATAATTTCACTAAATAGTAAATAAATGTAAAGATTATGATAAAATTCAAAATATACTATAATAAATAATAATTTTCCCCATTATAGTCAGAAATTACTTCCCTTTCAGTTAACTTTACCTTTTCAAGTCTTTCCAAAGTTTCCACAGTAGAAGGTTTAGCCTGAAAGACAAATAAATTCAACAGAGTAACTTATTGTCTGAAACAAAAGTCAATTTCCTTGCAAATAGCTTCTTTGTCATTTTGTTTGACACCTTTACTTGCTCAATACTGTAAAAAGTCTCAGTACATTACATTATTCAGGTTTAATGCAAAAAGGAAACAAGAAAACTTTGTCATATGCCCCGCTTACATGATAAATCTACATACCGGTAAAGACTTTCAAATGGAATATTAGGTGGTTGCAATCAATACTCAGCACTGTGGAGGACACATAGAGCAGTGATATGCAGACTCTGTTGTGCCTAAAGACGTATAATTTAAAAAACACAAATTTTCAAAGTTTCTGTAAGCTGTGGGAATGATGAGTGGAAACGTTTTTGCTTTAGTTCTGATCAGAAACTGGGAGAATAAACTGGAGAATTCTCAAAACAAGAATAGCATGGGAGGCTTTGTAGATTTATTCCAAATTTTTGTGCTGCCAGATTTAATATAATTAATACACCCAAATTACTCTGCTGGTAGTAACAACCATGCTTCCTTGTAGGAAGGCCAGTAACACACTTCTTACCTAAATGACCAAATAAACTGATGTTGTGCTTCACTGACAACACTTTGCCACACGGATGTGCAAAATGTTTGGTAGCAACCCACTCATAAATTGGGCTACATTTGTTAGTTGGAATTGGGTGTCCATTGATTCATTACAACTTAAACAAAAAACTAACTTTATGATACAAGTTTTGCTCTCCAAGAAGAACCAAAGCGTACAATCTGTGTTGATTTTGCAACCATCTAATCTAGAAACATAACTAGGAATACAAACCCTCCATCGTGAAATGGCAGACCCCATTTTGATGAAAGGGAGTGTTGCTTCTCCTCTTCTTAGAATCCTTCCCTGTCCCTGGTTTTATATCTCCACCTGTGGACAGCAGTGGTTATCACTGAATCGCAAAACTAATTTTAAGTCAGCTCCCCCCCACCCCGTTTTGAGGAACTGAAACATTTGCCATTGCTTCATCTTCGTGTGTTTCATGGAAGAAGTGCGGAACAAACTACACGAAACACTCCGTGTGAGGCAGTTTACCAACTCTGACCAAATCATCCACATTAAACACGTTAATACTTTTTGGCATGGCTTCAGCAAGGGACGTGGTGCCTCTTGCTAACTCCTATTAGCAAATCTTTACCAGCGTAGCTCTGTTTTGACCTTGTAGCAACAAAAGACATATATTTAACGCTTCGTGTATGTTTGAACGTGGATGTTACAGCAATATCTTACTAAAACAACCTCACAAGCTCCAACACATACGCTTAATTATTACCCGCAAGCGCTGTTGTTACTCTGGCTAACTTTAGATAGCCGCTAGCTAGTAGTAATGCCCCTGTCTACAGCGGCAATCAGAACAACTATCAAGCTTAAGTTTCTACAGAGTTATACGTTAAATCGGTTACAAAAGTAGCTTTTTCTATACGGGTGCACACGGCGAAGTTACCTTAGCAGTCGAGAAGCCCAGTTTCGATAGCCTACAACGAAAGAGCAGCCCGTCTTGTCTTTACTCCGAGTTAACATGGGGGAGTGTCCAGAGAGCAGAGCAGAGGAACAAGACAAACTGGGTTCACTACCCTGGGCGACTCTTTATGGTTTAGTCATTTAAGTAGAACCACAAGGCTCAAATTCACATGGTTGATAACTAAATTATGGATAGTTATTCTGGTTATGTACTTAATTGATTCCTGAACCTTCCTGTTTGTCAACAGGGCCGTGAAAAACGTTTTAAGGATATGTGGGTGCCCAAAGTTTGAGAAGGAACCACCCACAGTAAAACAAAACATGCTAAAAACAGAGGAGGGTGGTAAGTAGTTACATTTACTGAGTTATATTTACTAGAGTAAATTGGGAGGGAGGGAGGTACTTTTAGGAGTTGGTTTACAGCACTGTATCTTTTACTTGGGTAATGCTATTATAAAGTATTGCTACTCTATGGACAAATATAATCAGATTTTTTTTTAGAAAATGCATTTCTAATACTGATTTGTTTTTAATCTTGTGCAATGATGTATGTGATATTTTAACCCTTTAACTCCAAAACTCAGAAAATGAATGGCTGTATTACTGAGGCCCAGTAGTAGGCAAGAAATTTGGGAATACCAAAATACCAATTCTCTTTTCTAACACACAACGTCCTTAATTCTAACAGATCCCATTGGTTATTGCAGAAACCAATTGGATCTGTTACACACACACACATACATACACACACACAAAAAAAACTTTTTAATCTGAGTATGTAATGCTTTGTATAATCTCTTTTTGCCAACAGAATAGCCTCTTAGTCTTTAACTATAACATTGAGGTTTGAGCATGAAAAGGAAGATCTTTGAGAAATCCTTTTTGCAAAATCCTTCTAAATATTTTAGTCCACTTTATTCAGTTTACCATTTAGGTCTGTGGGTCAAAATGCTCACACACAAAAACTCATTTTGTATGTGGTGAACCATTTCTTTCTTAAATTGACCTTTATGGTTTGGATCATATGGCAAAACCTATGGCACGCCTGAAAGACCCAATGACTTTTTTTTTCAATCTCCTTGTATTTCAAAGAATTAATTGATGCCACTCTAATAATGCCCTTTGGAAAAGAAATAGTCCACAAAATAATAGATCCTCTACCTTGCTTAACAGCCAACATGGGGTACTTTTCTATTTCATCCTTTGTTTAAAGTCAAACCCACCTGAGTCCTCCGGTGAAACTCAATCTTAGTCTGATTTTATTAAGCCCTTATCCACTTATACCTATGAGTAACGATTGAGTGGTAAAAGCCCCTTTTTCAATACCTACTTTGTTGGGATTCTAAGCATGCTAAGTGGGGCTGAAAATGTCAGAAGACTGCCATTCACTTATTAGTTAGATGTGGAGTCGGTTGTCTCACAAAAGCAACTTGTGTACAAGAATTGCTTCTTTCATTTGTAAAAAGTCACAACAGTGGCAATTTAAAGCTTTAAGGAATTCACAATACTGAAAACAAAACTGTAGTCCAACGACAAGGTGCACATGTTTTATGCTTGGTGCATTGTATTGCATATGTCATGTTACTTTTCAGACTCACTGGCTGCCCAGCTGTGACTACAACATCACATAGAGTTCCAGGTATTGAGATAAATAAATAATTAAATAAATGGGTTTTCCACTTAAGGGATGACAAATCGTACCCAAACTAAAAGATGGATTTTTCAATAGGAGATCTTTTCTGAGATTATGCAGCTCAGCTGCAATAAAGGATGAATTTATTCAGATTTTTACTCATATTTACTTGGGTCGCTAAGAGTGAGAAAACTTATAAATATGAAATGATTGTGCAATATTTGATTGTATTTTAGTGGTAACTTTAACTACTAATTTAGACAATGTTACCTAGTTCAGTTTATTTTAAATAATTCTTCTTTCAGCTAGTTTACAATCTGGAGCATCAAGATTATTTCAGCATCTGTGTCAGGTTTAATGACATTCTGTTCAGAATTGGTCTGACACTTTACTCAGTTAGCCTTATGATGGTGTTAGAAGAAAATTTGGGGGAACACCAAACTTATTAACTTTTATTGTAGACTGACCCTACAATAGCGATAAAAAAAGGGATGCAGCTATTATCCAGCAGATGTGGAGATAAATCGGCCTTTTGGTGAAGTAATAGATCAACAACCTAACATTATCATTTTTAAAGCCATCTTATGCCTTTTTAGCTGTGCAGCTAAAAAGCACCAGATGGTGCATTGAAGTTTTTCATTGATTTAATTTTCACAAGCGTTAGAGGCACATTGTTTGTAGAGAAAACTCTAAATAAACACATCTCCATTAGTGAGGCAGTCCAAGAATGTGTTTAGTCGGGTATCCTATTCAACCATGCATCCTTGTAAGGACTGAGAAGGATCATAGTAAAAAACACTCTGCAGTGGTTAGTGAGTGCGACCAGTAACAAATAAGATGTATATGAACAACTAACAGGATGTTTGTGAACACAATTCAAGCCAGCCTGTTAGATGGTTTTTATGTAATGTCATAGGAAAGACAAGTGCTAAATTATCTTCAGTAATGTGATTAAATGGTCCCAACAAAATGTGACTATGCTGTCTTGTATGTTTGTCCAGTTAGTCTACTGTGGTTACTCACCAAAATCTGATGATAATTAAGGTATTTCAAAGATCTGATCAAGGAACGAATACAAGAACTGATTTAATCCATGCCCTCTCCACCTTTTCCCAGGTATAACTAATATAAAACCAACCAAGCTTCTTAGAAGAATGTTGTTGTTTTTTAGCCAAATGTACTGATGAAGCAGACATCCTGTGCCATAAGGGTTTCTCATTCTAACTTGGCGTGTTCTAACAACTGTGCTGTTTGCGTGTTTAACCTGTTTTCTACCATCATCAATAAGACACAGTGGATTTTTAAACCTTATCATGTACATGTATGAAAATGTCATGTTTTGTAATGTGAAAAGCTGAGAAAAATGAACAAATCTGTCACAGAATAAATAATAAAAAAAAAAGTTTAAATCATTTGTAAATTTGTACAATTTAAGTCTTTCTTGAAACATAATTGAGGACAGTGGTAAACAATCTAGCAGAAAAAGCATCAGCAAAAGACAAAACCCATTTTTATGGTATAAGCAGACATTACAAGGTAAGACTGCAAGGTTTGCTAATTAAATCTATGTGATTTTCTACCATTGGAAACTGTGGCCCCACCTAAGAAAATACATTTTAGGAAGTGTCATGATTTCATTGTCTTGAAGAAATAATATCAGCAATGACTTTAGAGGATATTATAAAGGTGCCCATTGATTTGAGCAAGTGTTTTGAGCTTTTTTCCAAACAATTTACACTAGAATTGTTGTTCTAGTGTGAAAAAGGATTAAGTTTATAGCTTTCAAGACAACCAGTTGTTACAAGATTGACGGTTTACTGTGCAATGCTTGACAAATAATAAAAAAGCAACACGTTAGAAACTATGGGCTTCAGTTAGCATGCTGAAGGTTGGTTTGTTTGGAAGACTTTCCAGGATAATAGATGTAGAGGATTGATGGATTAAACTGTGACTTTTGTGATTTTCTGCAGTGAGCCAGTCTCAATCTTTTGTCCTTCAGTTCTTATCAGAACAGCGAGGTCTTGAAAACACACAGATCAGATATAGCCTTAAAAAACCAAATTGAAAAAGCTCAATTAAATATGCAGGAAAGAATAGATCTGATGAGCTTATATGCATATGTATAAAAAGAAGATGGTGTCGGGGCTTATTGTAGGTTTGCAAAGTTGCATCCAAGAACATTTGCACTACTGGAGCAATGTTCTCTGGACATTGCTCCAACCAATGTCCAAACCAATGAGCACAAAACCATTGTGCTCAGTTGGTTTTCTTCCAGCTGAGCATAATGCCCATCTGGAAGAAAACCAGCAGATTGAAAGCATCTTAAGGTCACTTAGATGACCCTGAACACTTCTGAATGCATACTGTGAATTATGACATGCAGCATTTTAATTTTACAATGTAGCAGCAATGAAAAAATGACAGAACTGGATGCAATCAAGACAATGAAATGATTGAATAAAGCAAGTTGACGCTACTTTGGGACATTTTTACTTCTACTATCTCCAGCAAGCATAATGAAAATTGAAATTTCTTATGTAGGAAAATAAATGAATTTTGCATTAAGTTCCTGAATTATTTTGAAAACTATTTGATTATTTGCCTTTTAAAAAAAATTGTTTATTGTTTAAAATGTGGAGTCTAAGATATTTTTGATAGGCTGAAAGTATAGCTCCAATTTATATTACCACCTTAAATAAATCCAGGCTGAATGAGCCATTGAAGTAAAAACCCATAAACCAATAAATAGCAATTTCCAAAATAATTGAGAACATGTTTCAATACATATGCATGAAAAAGGCATTTTCCATACCACCGGCTCATATGCACAGTGTAATTGATTGAGGGAATGACCTGCTGTATTAAATGCTATTTCAAAACTATCAAAACGCTACAAAATTGCAAATTGCCCAGCTTGTATCTGAATTAATACCTCATTCATCATCATTATGAGCTGATAAGTTAATTTAACCATTTCATTCTGTCTTAATGAGCTATAGTTGAATTAATGTCATGTAATATATGAAAGTAACATTTGAACAGAGGCAATGATTTGAGACAAACAGAGCAGAGACTGTTTTAGATACATAATAGTGGCGTGGATCTCTGCAGGCTGTACATAGTCCATAGTGCACAACACAAAAGCCGAGCATTCTACAACATAAATTATGTTTTTATGCATAAATTGCGGTGGAATAATCATGTAATTACATTGCTGCGCAAATGAATTTGCACCAGTTAAGCCTTCACAATTTTAATCATTTAATCACTGCAACTACAAATTTCAGTGCATTTTTTTTCAATAGGTCAAAGCAAACTAGTGCATGATTATGAAAAGGAAGAAAAATCCTAAGATTTTCAAAAGCGCTCTTTTTTTTAATGAATAATAAGTGTGACATGCATTTGTACTTACCACCTTTTAACTCTGATACCCCTAAATAAAATCCAGTGTGACAAGCCTTTAGAAGTCATCAAGTCATGCAGTAAATAAAATTCAAATCTGTGTAGCTAAATCGCTATACAAATACCTCTAGGCAGAGAACTGCATGGCAACAGCATCATAAAAATTAAGGAACACACCAAACAGTTCAGGAATATTAGTTGTGAAGATGTTTGAAGCAGAATATTTTGAACACATCTGAAAATGAAAAGAGTGTGCTACAAGTGTAAACTTAAAAGGTCTCAGGTTAAGAGGCGTTTAGCTCTGGAGGAGCTGTAGATATCCAAAGCTCAGGTGGAAGTATCTGTCGGCAGAACAACTCTGATATGAACTCCACAAATCTGGAGTAACAAATAGGCCATTTCCTAGGAAATCCCTAAGAAGTGTGGTTTCAAGTTTACTTTAGGCCATTTTCTGGCCAGATAAGAAGAAATGGAAACTTTTCGGCATTTGTACATGATTCTATGTGTGGTTGGACGACTAACTCTGCACATCTGCTGAAAACACAATGACCACTTTGAAACATGGTGGTGGCTGCATCATGATGTGGGACACTTGTCTTTAACAGGAGCATAAAAACTGATGGGAAGATTGTTGAAGCTAAATACAGGGCAGTCCAAGAAAAAAAAAATCCAGTGAAGTCTGCAGAAGACTTTAGACTGTGGCAGAGGTTCTCCTTCAGGAACCCTAGACATACAACTAGAACCACAATGAAATGGTTCAGGTCGCTGCATATTCACGTGGTAGAATGGACCAGTCAGTGTCCTAACATAAATTCAATTTAGAGTCGGTGACGAGGCTTAAAATTAGATTTTCTCAGTCTGACTGATCTTGAGCTATTTTGAAAAAGGAAAAAAACCAAAAACATATTTGTGTTTTTGGCAATACTTGGGTGTAACTGCATAAGACAAGATGTAAAAAAAACAAAAAAAAAAAAACAAAACACTGTGTGGATTGAATACTTTGCGAGAACACTATATCTTTAGTTATAGGGAAGTATTTTTACTCTGAAATATCCAGGATACTGCCTAATAAATAATAATGTACTTTTCCCATCCCTAGTAAGCATCCAGTCCCTCCTCTGAGGTCTTGAGCGATTTGACCGTGCATGTGTGCTCTGTGCTGTCTTCCAGTTCCACCTTAAACGCGTTTTGGCCCCGCTTGCTCCCTGTAGTTTAGCTTTTTTTTTTTTTTTTTTTTTTTTTTTGTCCTCCCTGCAGCAGCTGTCACCCTGCATTACTCGCAGTCAGCTAAATGAAACATTATTCTAAACATATGCATCGTAATCAGTCCGGTCACACTTACAAGAACACGCGTTAATAAGGCAATCAATCACTCTGGAACAAGCGAGTTGTTCTGTAACAGCTCATAAACAGTGTGTAATGAAGAATTGGAGGTTGGCATGACACGGCGCTGATCAGATAATCAATGTCAAAGATGCGATGAATGTCAGTAAATGCAGTTTTCATGTCGTTTCTATAAAATCCACCAATTTACCACAAGCAGTTCAATTACCCTGAAAATACAGTCAATTAAACGTTGGGGGGAGGGGGGTGATTGGACAGTAAGGGGCAGGATCATCGATCTTTGCATTTCTATCTCGCTGCTGGACGTTTAATTTGGTTTTTCTATTAGCACCAAAATAAAGAAAATATAAAATATATTAAACAAGCCAAAGATTTATTTTCTTGTCAAAAACCATTCAGTAAGGGTGACAGACAGTCTTCTACATTATCACGAGGTGGGTTTTTTTTCTCTCTCTCTCTCTTACTGTCGCGCACATTGGATACAAAACTCATCATGTTATAGTGGGCAGTGTTTTTCTGGCCTCTGTCTTTTCCCCTTTGCACCCCCCCATCTATCTCGTTCCAACCCTCTGTTTAGTAAAGAGCAAGCAAACCTGGTGATATATCACAGCCCCTAATCCTATTTCTTTTAATGGGGACGTTCAAAAAAGCAACTTATCTTAAAGTCCCCCGGGGACAACTCATGGTGTTGGCTATATTTTTAAACCAAGTGCAATTAACGACAGTATCAGCTTGTATCATTTAGAGGTAATGTAAAAATAATGGTAAATTATAGGGCCGGAATGACCCGTGATGGCAGGCCTCATATTCCCTGCAGCTTTCTGCGTATTTTTAATTAATGTTCGAGGAGTTCTTTTGATTTACCACACTCTCCAAATAAGCCTAGATATCTTCAAATAAGTTAAATATATAGGCTATATATTTTTTTTCTTAAATGTTGCAAGTAAATTGATAATTGTGTTTTAAAATTAATCTTGATCTTTCATTTATTTTGCAATAATAAACAAATTTATGTAAAGATTTTTTTTTATTTATTTTTTCAAGAACAAACACGATCAATAAATAACAGGATTTACATTTCATATTGCACATTTTTTTTTCAAGTTAAAATATTTTAATTCATACAGTCATTGATATTTTAAATACAGAGTTTGACATAGACCCAAAACGAAAAAGACTAATAATTAAAAAAAGCAAAATAAAAATTAGAGGGCCGTGAAGAAATGTTCTCCTTCTCAATATCAATTCTCAATTTCGCTCAGGAATTTGGACTATTGTTGAATTTACAGACCAATAGGCAGCTCCTTCCAGTGTTTAAACATTAAAAAAACATTCATCAGGTCACACAAAATAAATTATATATATATATATATATATATATATATATATATATAAAAGGAAAAGTGTTTGGAAAATTGCCTACCATTTACATTTAACTGTTTTTTTTCCAGATCAGTAATCCAGTTCTCAGCTATCAGTAGGAATATTTGCAAATGTTTGTCTTTTACTTTTTTTTTTTTTTTTAAACAATTCACATGTTTTAGAATGAACATATTGTTGATGTCCCAACAGGAACAACTAAAATGCACAGTTTTAACAATTCTTACTGCTTTTTTAAAAAAAAATTATTATTTTTTTTTACAGGTGCAGACACGTTGTGAAGCATTGAGGGGCCATCTGATCGGAGTCCAGTCCCGTCACTGCGTGTGCAGAACAGGTCCTATAGGAATTATATATATACTGGACTGATGTAATGAGGTTCGGTAATGTAAATAAAGCAGGTCCTGCTGTGTAAATCCAGTTCCCCCCCTCCCTTGTTGGGAGCAGAAGATTATTCATGGAGCTCTTGGAAAGCTGCTTTATCTGAAACATTTTAAAGCCTCCATGTGTCAGCCGGTCTCCTCGTACAGGGTGCCAGGAGTGTCGCTTTGTTCCAGCTCTTTTGTATGTCTAATGACTTCCCTCCGCGGGTTGTTAGCACTTGACAGCGGGTCTCAAAACGACGAACTTTTCTTGCGGCCGTGTATTCAAAGGAGCTCCATCTAGGTGCGATGATTGGCAATTTTTGTCATGATCCTCTCGTTATTAACATAAAAATTGACACGGAAGACGCGATGTGAAATTATATGCACCTTCTAGCTGATTAGGGACGTCCCCACAGAGCAGAGACTGGGTGTTGGAGAAACTATATTGCTGCCAAAATATCAGTCTGTTAGAGGCCTTAGTGAAGAAAGATGGACCAAGCTAAACATAATAATAAAAACACCTTCTGCTTTTTAAAGTTTGACGGAATGTACTTTAAAGCTGACGTAAATAGTCAGGTAAAAGTTTGATTTTCACACCTCAGAAATGGCGGACTCCCTTAAAGAGTGCATTAGTATGAAATGGCACCCCGATTGAAAAAGCCGATGTAAACTAATTAAAGTGGGGGGTGTTTTGTTTTTGTTTGCAATCAGACAATTCGTCACGTTGCAGTTTCTACGTCCAGTTCGTACCCAGACAGGTCAATCGGGTTCCCTTCTATTTGCATATCAGTTCATTTCTGTGGATAGGGTTTATATGAAATCTGTGTCAGTTTCCCCATTACAACAGTACATCAGTGTCGTACACATTTGTTACCATTTAATTTTTTTTATTTTTTTTGCTTCCATTTATGTTAAAAATAAAAATGTTTAATGAGTTGCTGCATTTCAGCTAATTTCTCCAGGTGGGTGTTTCTGGGATGAATTATGGATGTTTTAATTCTTGTGTAATTTATAGAAATATGTAAGATTTCACCTCCCTCATATTTCCATTGACTATGACTCCAATGCACATGTGTTCCAGTCCGAGTAATGGTAATTTCGCCATTCAATACTTTTCTCATTTTGTTCGTTTTGTATGCAACTTTTTTTTTTTTTTTTGGGTACGAAACAGTGTTGTCTCAAGGGACCGTCATTTAGTGAGCATATCATTTGTAAGCCAGCAGATGGAAGTTTCCTGTTGCAACCCATTATTTAAAGCTATTTTCTCTGCTCTACTTTAAGGAAATGTGGTCATATGTCTTCAAGTCAGTGCAGAAGGTTGCATCGAATTGTTTTGATTTCATCAGATAATCTTTCAGATTTTATAAGAATAAGCTGGTCTTTAAAAGGGAATACGAACGAATCTAACAACAACAGGGTGTTAACAGGACGTCTTTAACTAACAATATAACACTGAATTAAAGCAAACGGGAAATTTGAGCATTGTTTTGATTTATATCTCCCCTAATAAAAAATATTTAACTACGAACAAAACTAAATTCATATGCAGTCGTTTAAGTGAAATAAGCAAAATGGAAGTAATGGACGAAATATGGGAATAATTGACAATGAAAATGCTCCTTCAGAAATTTTCAACATGTTATATTATTTTTTAAATATATGTATTTCTTAGAACCCTATCACTGATTTTAATTTTGATATGTATCTCAACCAATATTGCAGATTTTGACTCGGATCAAACCGAAACATCTCTGAACGACCTCGTGCTGGCAGATATTTTTAAACTTAATCATAACACGTTCCCTTACAAATTACAGGAGCAGACTGAAGAAAACCCCATTAAATCAACTCTTCTCAAAGCAGGAAGGAATGGACTCGGGGTCAGCACCAAACATCCGGTGGAAGATAAAAATGTTGGGCACGAAACAATCAAAACAGCAAATGTAAAAAAAAAAAAATGGTGGAAGGACGAAATAACCAGCCAAGAAAAACTGGTCTACTCGCGTAACAGGGGCACGTCTTTTGAAAACTGTTGGCTATATGAATTGCAATAGTTGATGTCCACTCTTGCTGTTGTTGTTGTTTTTCGAAATAATACTCTGAAAAGAAACATTGTGTCTGTTTACAACGCTTGACGCACACGTGTCTTTAAAAACAGAGGCAGGGTGACCAGTTATCTGTTAAGGGAGCTCTCCTCTCGCTGATCAGGTGACGGGACTGAGGTCTTACTGAGAACAGCGGCGGAATACGGTAGAAAGCTGCTCTCTGATCTCTGCGTGGAAGCCGTGCAGGTAAAGTCAGCGCCGGCGCTCCTGGAGCCCAGCGCGCTAGCCGCCTGGCTGCTGCTGTGACAGCTCAAACACGAACAGGGCCCAGAGGCGGACGGAGCGCTGACCGCAGCCGCCGCCGCAGCCGCCGCCGCCGCCGCGGAGGCCGCAGCCGAGCTGTTTAGGCCCGCGGGCGACTGGTACAGTCCCGGGTGTCTGAAGCTGCACAGCAGCTCCGGCCGCGAATATGGATGGGAGAGGGCGCGGAAGGTATCAAGAGGCCGGATGGAGGTGGCGAAGGGTGAAGAGGCGGCTCCGGTGGCCGCGGCGGCCGCTGCTGCCGCCGTGACGCCGACGTGCGGATAGTAGTGCAGAGGCATGTGCGAGTGGAAGGGGTATGGTAGGCTTCCTGTGGCGGCCGCATGCGTCATCATGTAAGTGTAGAAGCTGGGGTCTGCAGGATGGGGCCAGGACATGGCCAAGCGCTGCCTCTTATCCTTCATCCGCCTGTTCTGGAACCACACCTGCGCACAGAGTCAGAACAAGGCCCATATTGAAGCTGCCGTGTTGCTTTCAAGCACCACATTTAGAAAGGAGGAGTGTGTGCTTGAGCGTGTGCAGCAGGAGGGACACACACGTCCCTGCTTTGATGATAAATATTTATTAGAAACGCTCCCGTTGTTAGGAAATAGCAATAAAAGTGGGATTAAGATAAGATGCAGCACTTAATATGAACAAATTCGTTTTGTTTGTGCAGTTCATTTATACATATATATAAAATCCTAAATGCAAAAAAGTAAATAAATAAATAATAATAATAATAATTTTGCGTGCACGTTGGATTAAAAAAAGAATCCCCCAAAGATTTACAATAATTATTAAAAGATTTGATTTATCTTGTAAGATCTGTTTCAGCTATTCACACAGCTACCACAGTTATTTTGATGCCCATCGAGCGTCATGATTTGCAGCCTCACCTTAATTGTTGTTTCGGGCAGATTCAGCGCTGCGGCTAATTCGCACCTCCTCGGTCTGGAAACGTAGTTTTCCCGATAAAACTCCTTCTCCAGTCTCCCGATCTGTTCCCGGGTGAAAGCAGTCCGATACCTCCTGACCTGGTCGGTGTTGGAGTTGTTGGATCCTCCCGCCGAGTTTCCGTTCATGTTCTGGAGGGAGTTCGAGCTTGTGTTGGAGGACGCTGAATTACTGTCAGAAAAAACTGAAAAATAAGAAGAATTATAGGCCTATGCTTTTTATTATTATTATTTTTATTATTATTATTATTATTATTAGGAGCTCACTAAGCTACAAGAAAAAAATGGACTCTTGTGCGCCTTTGTGGTCCCACAACTGCATATATTTTTATAATTTTATTTTTCTTATTGTACCAGTTTATGGTGCACACGCCAAAGAGCATGCTCAGAAAACGAGAAAAAGAAAGAAAAATAAGAAAAGATCAGAAAATATATTAGACTATTTTTGCTGGAATTGGAAGAAATTGAAATGTAAAATGATGGAAACAAAACACATTTTTCAATTGTGTGATTTTAAATTTAGTAAATAACTCCGAAAGAAAAAAAAAAAGAATAATATTAAAGAGCGGTATGCAGGCAACACAAAATCTCACCCTTGTTGTTTTCCTTGTGCTGGCTCGGCGAGCGATGCGCAGGGCATCCCACCTCCACATCACTATTTATGTCTGATTCTTGCGAAACTTCGGAGTAAAGACTCATTTTCTTCCTGCTCTCCGACGATGAAATCTCCGCGGAAGAGGCGTTCTCGCTGCCGTGGTGCGTCCCGAAAAGACTTTCTATTTCAAATTTGCCTTTCGTCGGGATGTCCCCGAGATTCCCATGAAGGGAAGCCGAGGTTATTCTCGGACTGAGTCGTCCACCGTGTTGGGAGTTTTCCAGGGCCTCCAGAACTGAATTTCCCGGCGCGTCCCCGAGCCTCTTCCCCGCAACAGGACTGTGCAGACCCCTCTCCATCAATATCATCTCTTTTCTTATCCTCTCCATCATTAAGCCGTGCCAAAAAAAAAAAGGAAGAAAAAGAAAAGAAAAAGAAAGGGGAGGAAAAGGCACTAAGACACGACACTTGTCCAGGGATGGGCTGGCGCACAAATGACTTGTGTCAGAGCTAAATCCGCATGCAACTCTGCTTTACCGCGTCTGGATCAACCGTTTTATAAGCAAGACGCAAAAAAATGTAAGAATCTGAATGCAACCGAGCTGCAGGCGCGCATCCTTCCTCACATGCAGCAGCGGGAGGGGAGGAAAAAAAAGTCATTCATCAAAAAAGTGCTCGATGTCCGTTGTTAAAATGCTGCGCTGACGCTGCTCCAATGATCATTTATTGTAACAGGTTTATAAGCAAATAAATAGGAGAGGGCTGTCACTTGATGATGGAGGCGGCCTTCGGTCAGACGAATAATATCCAAGTGGAGAGGGAAGAGAGGAGTGAGGAGCGAGGTGCGCGTCCCTGGCTTGATCTCTGAGTCTGTTTCAGATCGCTCTTGGGTTTGGCCTCTTGGGGGGGAATTGACAGTCTGATTAATAAAATGAGCGGAGCAGCATTTCCCTCTTCATTTAGGAATATTATTATGCTTTGATTCTCTATTGTTTGCCTCCTCTCTTTTCGCCCTCCCCCTCTCTAATCCTTGTTCTTTTATTTATCCCGCTTATTACTTTTTTAAAAAAAAATTATTATTATTTTTGCAACTCCCTTTGACATAATGTGCGTTTTAGTTCCAAGATTAAAGGAAAAACAATGACTTTTTTCACCTATTGATAAAACAATTTCTTCTTTTTTGTCTTTACTTCAAATATGTCAATTTTTCCACCTATAAAGCTTACAACTAGAAGTCATTATGCTTTACAGACGCAGCTTCAGGAAGACAAAATGCATGTTTTTATGGATCCCCTGACAATAGCACAAAATATCTTTAGACCTTGGATAAAAACGTAAATGATATTTAAAAAGCCTGAACGTGCCAGTCAGTCATTTAATGACGCACTGTTAAATAAAAAACAATAAAAGTTCGTTTCGTTGACGGATTGCTGTTTTATTTGGTCTTTTATTTCTGCATTTAAATCGAATTCAGCAACTTTATTTTTATCGTGTTCGTTGCCTTAATTTTTGAATGAATTTAATTAATGATTCCTTCTGATCCTGAACAAGTTTCTGAGCTTCCAGTAGTTGTTTATTATAATTGTAGTTTCATTTGTTTAACATGCTTTCTTCAAGTAATAAAAAATATCAATACTCATGCATCGACGCATTGTTTCACGATTTGAAAGGAATATGAAGACGCCTTCAGAGTTTCATCTGCGCGTCCTCTGGCGCCCCCTACAGGTTTTTAGTATTAACTGCTGGCTTTGATATCAGAAGCGGTTCATTATATGTCCTGACTTGTCTCTTTCTTGACCTTTATTCGGAATATTCGCAGGAATTGTTTTGCATGCCAATGTCTGTAGTTATTTTGATGAAGCAGTTGCAAAAGAAAAACAGTCTGTAACTCAGACTGAATTTTGAATTATAAACGTGGCTCGATATCAATATATCTAACTTATGTAAGTTAAGTTAAAATTGTTCAAATAATTATCATGCTTTGATAGAAATATTTATGCAGTGTTTTAAATCTTTTTTTTTATTATCTCAAAACATAGATGAAATAACACACAAATATGTTTCTCCAGGGCCGGTCAGAGGCATAAGTAAATATTGGGCACCCTGCTTGTCTGGGACACCCGGCAGGAAATTGTTCACAAAGAGCAAATTGACAAAGGCATCAGCTGTATGCCAGTTAAAATCACCACAGTTTGAAAGTTATGATGACAAAGACAAAATAATTCATTCATTTCTCCTGTTTGTCTGACTTTAGAAAATATTTTATTTGCACTTGTGAATTGATTAGTGAGTAATACATTTTTTTTCTGAGGTTGTGAGCAGAACATCAAACTTACCCTCTTCTCTGATACGTTAAATAAATAAATAAATCATGAACAGCATAAATGGAAAGTTAGTGATTTGTGTATTTATCTGGAGGTACAGGATGTACACAATCTTATACTGGAAATGATAGAAAAAAAAATCATATCCACTAATATGTAATTTATATTTTATGTGAAAGCGAATGCACCTCAGTTATTGAAACCACAGCTGTTAATTCTTTGCCCCCTATTTGCCAGTATACTGGCAAATACTGGTACTGGTCTCTTGTAACTTTTCACAAGTTTACAGTCTTGGATCCTTTCTTATTCCATATTCTTCTCAGTTCAGGACATGTCTCTACGGTACTAAGATGACCATGATAAAATGAATTGTCAGGTGAAAAGTTTCTTGTGTTTGGAAGTGATCCATATGTTTTGGATTAACTGCCAAAAGACTAGTGGTGACCCATTTTTCATTTTTTACACGGTTTCATTTAATATCTTGGTATTTTAAAAAATTAAAAATACCAATAATACCTTATTAAACTTTATTAAAACAATGTTTTAATAACAATGTTTTAATAAGGTACTCTGTGAGTTTGGAATTAAAAACAGGTCCACTGCATCGTAGATCCTCCACCATCTTTGTTTCACTCACATGGAGTGATTAATTCTTTGACAAATGGAAAGCAAAGTTTAAATTCTGCTAAAGGGCTCAAATTCTTTGTTTTGTTAAAGTTCTGGTGATTTACATCTAGCTTAATTATATTATTTTCTCAGTGAATCAGATGTCACAGACACATACAAATGTTTTCACTAAAGGCAAACCAAACAAAGTAAGACACGGAAAGTGTCAAAGAGTTTCAAACTCTTTGACGAGAAGGTAAAATGTAATTTTTTTTAATCATTATCAAACTCTTGGCAGTGTATATACAGCATAGTTCCCAGAGAAATTGAAGAACAATTTTGCAGTTCAGACAAATTATCTCTTTATTTAATATCTCTAAGGCAATAGATTCAAGCTTTTATAGTGAGTGTTACAATGATTGCACTTAGCGGATCGTAATTTTCTTTACAGAGCAAAATTCTGTTGTGATACAGCTTAGTTCTTCTTTCTCTTAAAATAAAGATTATGGGAACAATTGAACATAGATAAATACATTTCTTTATCATGACAAAGAAGAGCCTTTTAACTTTTTTTGTGTTGTTTAAAAGGTTCTGTTTAAACTATCTCTTGGTTGATGCAAAAAGAAAGCAAAACCAGAACTCTGGATGTGAAATAACTCTAAATTTTATTTATGTTGTGCAATTATGAACTGTAGGAAGTACATGCAGGGAAAAAGTTATAGTGGAATATTGTAGCAACAATGAACTTAAACAGGGATAACATCCACCTCATCCTTAGTAACTTGTATCATTGGACTACAAAGAGGTTATACATTTGAATACCACATTTAGAATGAATTTGCTCTGAAGATAGAGATAAAGAAAAATTAGACCATGACCCAAATCCATGTCGTTTCACTGAAAATAAAACAAAAGCTTTTACATCTTTTGTTATTATAAAAGAAAGAAAGGCTTGGCAAACGAATTAACATATTCTGTCTAATTTAAAAAGGAATCTGTCAACTTTTCACATAAATATACTTTCTCTGTATGAGTAAAACAGAAAGTCAGAATGAATCCCATTGGTTTATTACTAGCATATTCCATGGCTACTGATGATCCATTCAGAAACTTGCCAGAAAAAGATTTTGGAAATGACTGATGAAAAATGACCTTAGTCTGACCAGTTTTGTTGGACTCAGTCTCTCTCCAGTGGTAAATGGAGGAACTGCAACATATCCCTCTAAGGAGCCATTTGTTCCAAAGGTCCAGAATCCAGGTTTCCAGAGCTTACTGTTCTTCATGTTTTAGACATTTTAGAAATGCATAGTTATGCTTCTGCAGAATTTGTTGACATACTGAGGAGCAAATACAATTTCTTGTTACTCCACAGCCTGCATAAAGGTTTTTTTAGTTGGTCCCCCTTTATTGCACCAAGAACTGGCAACATGTATATTATTACTTTTGTTATTTTTGATAAGTCTTAAACTAATGAGGTCTGAATTCTGTCATTTTAAAACTTTGCAAGAACAAAAACTGGCAACCATTTTTTTGCTCTTTATTAGTATTGCATGTAAGATAATGTCTTTTGTAATCCTTTGTGTGACATACATACATACGTAACTTATAGACCAATGATTCTGAACTTCATATGCACCTTTTCATCATATCTGCAGAGATTTTTTGATCATATATTTAAAACCTTTGAGAATTCACCCCAAAACAAAACTAATTTAATGCATTTTTGATAAAATAATTTTACTAGAATGGAAACACATATTTAAATAGAGTGAAACACTACAGATTCCATTAATTACATTGAAATCTAAATCGTCCTTAGCTGTTATACAAAATCAGATGATATCATTTTCCCTTTGCACAACAAAAGGAAGCACCACAAAATACTTTTATGTGGTTGTGTTGCCCTGGGCAGAAAGCCACATCACTCATTTTCAGGATCTTCCGTGGAATTCCAGTTCCAATAGCTAGGTTTAGAAATGTTTTTTTTTTTTTTAAAAAAACCTTCCTTTCTTACCTTCTGTGTGGTGAAAAGATAAATACGGGCAATATTTGTCCAATTTCCAGTTCTTTACCACCGTTAATTGTTGGTTTATTGATATGGGCTGCTGTCTAGAAACTGTGGAAAAGTATATGCCTCTTTACAAATTCTTCTGTTTTTGCTGTTCTTGTCTCACCCAAATGTTCCAGATTATCAAATAAATTTGAATATCTGACAAAGGTAACCCAGATAAAAACAAAAAGTAGTTTTCAAGTTATAATATAATTTATTGATGAACAAATCCATTCAAACTAACCTGCGCCTGTGCATAAAAAGTGCTTTGTTGAATCAAAAAAAATTGTGAATAACCATTTATTTGGAAAGCCAAGTTCAAGTTCACCAGCAAGTCCAGGTGTGATGAATAACAAACTTAAATGGAACCAGTCTGACTAAATGAAATAGGCTACAATATATTAAGCATGCAGTAATATGAGACATTCAAAACACAAATGAGAAAGTCACTGTTGTCTATTTGTCTTGAAAGGTTTGTACAGTGATTCAAAAGACTTTATGACTACAGTGAATAACAGGAAGAGCCATTGTCCACAAATTGTAAAAACATGGAATATTGCTGAACCTTCCCCGGACTGGTCAGCCTACCAAACTTGCTCTGTAAGTGCAATGCATACACATCCAGGAGGTCAGAAAAAATCCCAGAGCAGCATTTATATACTCATAGGTTTCACTCGCCTTAATTATGTTCAATGTTCATTATTCAACAACAAGAAAGAAATAGGGCGAAAGTGTCTTTCATGGAAGAGTTACAAGATCAAAACCCCTGTTGAAACAAAGAACACATAGACTCTTCTCACACTTACCAAGACGCATCTTAATGATCTTTTACCATATAGCTCAAGCTCTGGAGTCAGAGTCCTGACAGGTTTTAGATGTGTTTGTGGTCCAACACAGCTGATTCAGATGATCCAGCTATGTCTTACGTATGTCAAACGTCTGCAGAGGCCTGCTAATGAACCTCATTTGAATCTGGTGTTGGCCCAGGGAAAGGGTTAAAACATACTGGCCCTTGAGGACTGACTTTGAAAAATATCTTGTGGACTGATTTGACAAAAGTTAAACTTTTTGGAAGGTGTGTTTCCCATTACATCTGGAGTTAAATGGACAACACTTTGGAAAAATAGAACATAATGCTGACTAGCATGATAGTGGTAAAGTCATTGTCTGGGCTTGTTTTGTTGATTCAGGATTACTCAACATAGTTTATGGAACTCTTCTGTTCTCTTGTAGAAGATCTGGTCACTAATTCA
>CAEFZY010036149.1:0-14824 GCA_903066815.1 Brachyrhaphis roseni
AATATAATATAATATAATATAATATAATATAATATAATATAATATAATATAATATAATATAATATAATATAATATAAATCCAGCTCTGGCTGCTGTAATTAATTAAACTAAAGATGAACCCATAAATTAATTTCTACACTGTAAAACATTTGAGTTGTATTTAGTTGTCTCAACTATCTTCTAGTCTTTAAGTCAAATAAATTTATCCAATTTTAGATTTTGGACCTGAATGTGAGTTTGTGAAAGATAAACTTACAGCAGTAAGTTGTGTTAACTTTAATTAATTTTGTCAAACCTTCATGAGTTGAATAAACTAGAGTTGTTAGGTTAGCACTTAAAAAACTAAAAGAAGAAAAAGACAGGAGTGGGAACTATTTCTCAGAATGCTTAGCGGCATGTTTCTGTATCCTGAGATGAAAGTGCGTTACATTGATCTGACTCTTGTGTTTTATTAAGGAAAATGTTTATTTTAAAGCTTGAGGATAATGTCCTGTTCACAATAAATGTTTCTGAACTGAATTCATTGTGATGTTTAATAAAATTCATTATCAGATCAGAAAAGTGGTTCATGCAATTTGAAACAAGAAGTTAAATTATTCTAAAGTAAAATAACTTATTTTTAACTTGATAATGTGAATAAAATAATAGCGAAATTTGGCTCTTTAGTTTTTTTCTTACATATTGTGAAATAATTATTTGGTTTAAATTACAGCATTAAGTTAAAACTCACAATTCAACATTAATGAACTTAAAAAACAATGTTTAAACAACTTGTCTCTTGTTGTTAAATCAACTTCATAAACTTTAATTTCTGAGTTAAAACCAAAACAATTTTCTTGTCGACTTAAATTACATTTTCTAGGCAGCAGGTGGACCTTCATTTTCAAGTTAAACCACCTTCAAATGTTTTACAGTGTATAGATCCTGCTGGAACATTAGTTTTTTAAAATCCTGGAAACGTTCTTCAGGTGATAGAAGGCTGATTTTGTAATTATCTTTATGTGACTCTGAAGGTTCAGGTCTGAGTTCATCACTACATCCAGACTGCGCCTGACTCTTGTCTCTTTGTTTACAACCACGTTTATTTTTCTATTTGCGTTGCCCGGTTGTGATGTCATCAGCCGCAGAGCGGATTACTAAACATGTCATGCTGTCATAGATAAAAGGTCAAGAAGGATCGATTATTCTTTCAAACGCTGTAAAAAAAAGGTTTCATATGAGAGTAGAGAAAAACAGGAACCAGCTGGATGAAGATTTCATGACTTCATTCAAGACCATAACAAACCTAAATAAACAATTTATTATAACAGATTTATATGAATTACTATTTCATTTCATTTCAGATCATTTCATGTAACCACATGAAATGGTCTGAAAAGGTTTGGAGATTTTATGACATAGAAGAAAATGCAGACTATGGTTTTATAGAACAACATAAACACATTGTGGTTGCATTTACCAGGAGAAAAATGTTCCTGCTTTGTGTTTTGTGCGGTCAATGCAAACTCATTTAGACGGTCTGTTGTGTACTCTGTGTACTGGACAGGTAACTGTGCAGAAGATCAATCACTGCTGCACTTTCTGTCTCCAAGCAGCAAATCCTTTACACTCAGAAAATATATATATAGATGATCTTAATTTGCTTTTATGAGCTTTACGCTAAAATATCTTCAGGAAGATGGAGCCTCAAATATGATTTAACTTTAAGAAATACTCAGAAGTGACTGAATTGGTTACTTCAGAGAACAAAACAAAAACTAATATTTTCTTTGAATATTGAAAATAAGAGTTAATCAAAGCATAATTTAGATCAGTTAAGATCATTCAATGGCAGCTTAACAGGAATAAAGTCTGAACTTTGACTAGACTGCTACAAAATCTTTATTTTATTTATGAAATGCTCCTTTGTTTTTTCCTGAGCTGCAACAGGACAGAAAAATGGAAAACTATATTTTTTAAATCTTGGGAATCATCAAAATGTGTTTTTTTTAAACTTTGTGTTATTATTGATCAGCTGTGATTTTCCCCTGAGATCTTAGGTGCCATCTTAGTTTGTCTTTTGTTGAATAACAAACGTTGATCTTAACTGAAGTGCCTGTTTTCAATTTTCTTAAAATAAAAACTTGATGTGTTGCTTTTTGAGATTTTTTAATTTGATTTGTCACTTTCTGTTTAGGAGAAATCTTCTGAATTGCAGAAAGTTTTGAAGTTATTTTTTTAACTCAGTTTGACGGCCTCCAAATTAGAAAGGCAAGTATTTTCCAATCAGACCAGCTTTATTTTACCTTCATAAAGTAAATCATAATTTTAAAATGTTTTTTGTATTATATGGTCATTTTTTATTTAATCATCTTTAACATTAAATCGTGCCAAAAAGCAAAAGCAGAATTCTGTATGGAGGCAAAACGCTTTTATCACGCTGTAAAGCCTTTTAGTAGCAAAACTTTGTGATTGCCTTTAAAACATCAATTAATAAGTTAATTAGCTTTGATAATTATCTATTGAAACTGTTTAATAAAGCTGACCATGCACAGCAGGTTGTGGGTAAAACTAATGAAGGAGAACTCAGCCCCTCGGCAAAGACGTGCGTCCTGCTGCATGTAAAAGTTTAAATGATGTGGATAAAAGTACATAAAAAAAACCTTCATCCACTGAGAAACAAACAAGCTAAATTTTAGTTATAAGCTGTAAAACATTTCAAAAATATTATGAGTTATATCGGCTGACATGTGTAAAATTGGAGCTAAAAATCTATAGCGACTTCTGGTGATGGAAAATATCATCAGCATGATTTTATCTAAAAATATCAAAAGTTCATCTACAGCTTAGGAAATACTAAGAGCTCATTGCACTGAACCGCATTGAAAACCTTCTGGTTATTCCACCAAATATTGACTTCTGAATTCTTCCTGAGTTGAAACATTAGTATTATTGTTTCTAAATGAATATCAACGTGTTTTATTTGCATTATTTGAGGTGTGAAAGCACTGCATCTTTTCTCATTTTCTGCTAATAAATACAACATTTTTGCTTGTAGCCTCAGAGAAATGTTGTCAGTAGTTCATAGAATAAAAGAACAATGTTCATTTTACTCACACATATATCTATAAAAAGTAAAATCAGAGAAACTGGTCATTTCAAGAGGTGTCATATGTTTTTCCAGAGGTGTATAAAAGGAAATTACGTCTTGTTACAAAAGATCAATTTGTTGCATATTCTATAACAGCTGCAGAAAGTTTTAGTAACTACAAAATAAAAAATTAGGCAAAATAATTGATTTTCCAACTCAGTTTTCTTCAATTATAAACTTCTGAAAATTTAACAAAAACTGCAGGTGTGTCTTTGTGTTTGGTAAATTTTTGGTTAAAACATGTTTGTTTTCATTCAGTGGATAGAAAATCCAGACTTTTTACTCAACTAAAAGTAGAAAGTACAGAATAGTAAAATTACTCCTAAAAGTATTTTTTCCCAGAAAGTTACTCAAGTAAAAGTAACTAGTTACTAGTTGGTGCTGCTGGGTCAAACCCTTTCCAAGCTGACTGTGGGATGTTTTGCTAAACGTCTTGAGTGGTTTAGGTAACAGGAGTCCAAATGGGCCGTTTGTGGCCCTCAGAATAATTTTGGGCGGCCCTGGTTACTGTTTGAGAACAGTCTGAATTATAGGTTTCCACTGATGGCAGGACATTCAAAAATTAAAATATTAAAATGGAAAAAA
The DNA here is from genome assembly GCA_903066815.1 of Brachyrhaphis roseni. Taxonomy (NCBI): domain Eukaryota; kingdom Metazoa; phylum Chordata; class Actinopteri; order Cyprinodontiformes; family Poeciliidae; genus Brachyrhaphis; species Brachyrhaphis roseni. The sequence goes on from CAEFZY010036149.1 coordinate 3,716, forward strand.
CACAAAGTATTCATCCAGGTTTTGCTTTCAACTGAATGTAATTTATTAATAATAGCTGCCAAAAAATATCCAGTGGCTTTTACTGAAATCCTGACCACTTAATGAACTTAGAAGAAAACAAACAAAATTGGACAAAATCTAGAAAAATATGATCCGTTTTAAAAGCATAAGATATGGTTTATTGTTTACATTTAAATTAGGCAAACCTGCAAAACGCTTTTTTGTTTAAACTCCACAATAATTACAGAAATCTGATTGCTTTGCTTATTTCATTAAAATACTGTGAGTTGAGTTTATCGTTTATATAGCATGTAAAAAAATAAAATAAAATAGTTTTTGCAATCATAATTAAATAAAAACATACTAATAATTGTGTAGTTTTAACTTGACATTTATGACGGGTGTTACAGAAAGTTTGGACACCCAAAAATCAGAAGCAGACTCGTCTGCTCTGAACTGACTGCAGCAAGAAAAAGAAAAATCACTCTGCAACATTTCTCTGTAAATGATGAAACTCTTCATCTACAGCACCTGGTTTTCTCTCTCTCTCTCTTAGACGCAGGCTGCGCTCAGGTCCGTGGGGATGAAACAGGTGAGTTGATAAAATATGGGATATCTGCGATACAGAAACTATGAATAATACTTCTGCTCTGCCAGGAGCGTTTTTAAATAATGTATTTTATATGGTAATGTTGGTGGGGAAGTGTCAGTCTGAATTATCCTCCTCAGTTTCCAGAAAGCCTCTCTGTGCTCTGAAGGTGGAACCAGCTGAGCCGCAGCAGCTTTCACGCCCTGCCAACACGCTGATCTGGAGAGAAGACCGTCAGTCTGCTCTGCTGAAAACCTTTCCTCCAGAACCAGGAGAGGGACGGAGACGGAGACGGAGACGGACGTCCTGGCTGATCTCGTCTCAGAGAGAAGCCAGTGTTGCTGTGATGCACGTTCACGGCCTGCTGCGTCTCCATTTGAGGGGAAATCCACTCCCACGCTCTCTGCAGCTCCCAAACACGATGCTCGGATTGTCGCGTTGTGTCACCGGAGATTTCTCCCTTTGGGTTGTTTCTCATGCACATCCAATGATGACTAAAATGTTTACTGTAACAATTGAGCTCCTGTGCAATTAAAGCTGCTTCCAATCTCTTTTTACGAGCCGAGTCATTTCCCTTTGTCTGTTTCCTGCCTCAATGAGCAAAAAAGTGACTCAAAGTTTACCCTGAGGTTTTATTTTGCTTCCAAATCCACTTTTTGAATATTTTACATCAAGCTGGGCATAAAAAAATATTCCCAACACAGTAAAATCTCCAGATCTGTTACAGGAGAGAAAAAAATCACTGTGAGTCTTACTGGTTAAAGGTGACCCTATAAAGCAAAATGAACTTTTTGCACGTTTTTATTTTTTATTTTATTTCCATTTGAGTCTCAACTGCTTTTAAAAACAGCTTAAGCACTTAAAAAACCAAAACATGAAGTTAATTTTAAAAAAAATCTCATTTGGTGTCTGGAAAATAAGTTGTTCTCACATTTGACGGGCACTGCACCGTTACCTAGCAACCCCAGTGAGTCCAACCCGTTACCTAGCAACCCCAGTGGAGCTCCAGTACATTTGGTGAGCTGGTTTTACTGTTGTATGTGCTGTACAATGGCTGCTGGAAAAGACAAGTGTTTTGGTGTTGACTTACTATCCAGAAGCCACTTTCTGCATTCTTGTTGCTTGTGCAGGAGGCCCCACTTCTGCTTTTCAAAGCTGTACAATTGTATCATTGTGCATCACAAAATATAAACTAAAATCTCACTATCTGAGGATGACTAAAAAATGTCATGAACACCTTTTGTATCGCCCACAGACTCAAAGTTCACCTTTAGTATAAAAAATGTTCCTGTTTGTGGTCTCAGTGAGCAGACCGTGTCTCGGTGTCGTTCATCCTCCCTGTTAGCGGCTCGGTTAGCGTTTCTCTTTGTCTCCTGACGACTATCACATCCCTCCACCTGCAGGAGGCTGGAGCCTATAGAGCATGATACGTTCCCATGACCATCGGCTCTGCCAGGCATGCACTCTATCTGCTTGTGTAATCAAGGCGTTGAGGACACAAATATCTGCCGATAGCAGCAGCAGCAGCAGCACTCTCCCGTCTCCTGCCCCGATGAGCCTGTCTGACTCAAATTACTAGGTGAGAGCGGGTTTCTGTGCGCTCGGCAAAGCGGAGCAGCTCGGGTAATAACACTCTGGCAGACCATGGGAGTTAATCTAATGACGGGGGACAGAGCTATGGTTCCTAATGGGCGCAGAGAGATGCAGAAAGAGAGGCCACCGATGATGGCGACTCTAATACGCCGTCCTCTTTTCTCTGTGTCGATCGTGTCTGTAGTTTGAGATCAAGGCCAACAGAAAAACCAGGAGAGCAGACATGAAAAGGGCTGCTGACAGCAGGGCTGTTAACTGCACTGGAAACACGCTGTGCAGTTAGACATCAATAATCTGGCCTGTTTTTAGGTTCGTCTCTCACACGTCGCCTGCAGACATTGTTAGCTGCATGTTTGTGTGTCGCTGTACATGGGAAGGAGGACATTTTTCAGTCATATTTCAGTCCTGAAGCAGATTTCACTGACAGTTGCTATTTAAGAAATCAGGTAGGATTAGGATTAGGATTAGACCATTTATTAAAAGAATGTTTTTTGGTTTTTTTTCAAATTCAGACATTTACATAGAGGTTGTATTATGTATTTAGAGGCCAAACACTCAAACTCACCACGTTGAAGCTGAAGTATGTAACTTTTATAAAAAGTATGTTTTTACATGCACTGTAAAACATTTGAAGTTGGTTTAACTTGAAAATGAAGGTCCACCTGCTGCCTTGAAAATGCAATTTAAGTCGACAAGAAAATTGTTTTGGTTTTAACTCAGAAATTAAAGTTCATGAAGTTGATTTAACAACGAGAAACAAGTTGTCTAAACATTGGTTTTTAAATTCATTAATCTTGAATTATGAGTTTTAACGTAATTCTGCAACTTAATCCAAATAATTATTTCACAATATGCACAAAAAAAATTGCCCTCACATAGTTAATGAGCCACATTTATCGATTACGTTCACATTACTTATTTTACTTTAGAATAATTTAAATTCTTGTTTAATTTCATGAACAAAATTTCTGATCTGATGATTAATTTAATTAAACATCACAATGAATTCAGCTCAGAAGCATTTAGTGTGAACAGGACATTATCCTCAAGCTTTAAAATAAACTTTTGCCTTAATAAAACACAAGAGTCAGATCAATGTAACGCACTTCCATCTCAGGATACAGAAACCTGCCGCTAAGCATTCTGGGAAATAGTTCCCACTCCTGTCTTTTTCTTCTTTCAGTTTTTTAACCTATTCAACTCTTGGAGGTTTGACAAAATTAATAAAAAGTTAACACAACTTACTGCTGTGAGTTTATCTTTCACAAACTCACATTTAGGTTCAAAATCTAAAACTTTAAATTCATTCGACTTAAAGAGTAGAAGATAGTAGACACAACTAAATGCAACTCAAATGTTTTACAGTGTATTTGCTAAAACTGTCACAATTTCATGAGACAAATATTGTGATTGTGTTTTTCTCAAATTCAGTCTCTTGACTTCAGAAGAAAAACTGTTCTTGATGGATTATCTGGATCAATGACTTGTTGAATATTTTTCAAAATGCTTTTATCATGTGGATCCAAATGCACAGAAAGAAGAACTTATGCTGGCATTTCATCATTTTTAACCAACCAACACTTCATTTCTTATTTTGTTCAGAACATCTACCATTTAAAGTCTCCTGCTGGACTTTAAATAGCCTTTAAAAAAGCAGTAGAAAGTTGCGACTCCTTTCTATCAAAGCCAAACTCCGACAGGATGTCACTCAGCCGCCCACATGCAGACGCCCACCAGCTCTCTGCTGCGCCGGGCCGTAATGGGTTGTAGTTTCGTCGGTGGACTGAGTGTGTCGAAGAGGTTTTGAGAATCCGGAGGTGTCCTCTCCAGCAGCATGATATGTTTGTTCTCTGCTTTCAATACCAGCAGGACGCCTCTTGAGAAAATGAGCAGGAATCCACAGAGGTGCTCTTCCTCATGTTGTCTAAGTGTGGTGAGAGTTGACCCTGCGGTTGACTCTATAATGGAGGAAATTAGATGATGGGAAACCATAACAGCAGTCTGTGAGAAATCATTTCTAAAAATAGCTGCTGCAGCCTGATAATGCCTGGGACAACGACAGATGAAGATGAGTTAAGCCTCAATTAGTAAGATCATTTCCCAAATGATTTATTTAAATGCTTAATCGTAAAAGTTTTCAAAGTTAAAGAAAGTGCAACAAAATGTGAATATTGAACATGGGAGTCTCTATCAATCTGACCAATCAGTGTCTACACTGTAAAACATTTCAGCTGCATTTAGTTGTGTCTACTGTCTTCTACTCTTTAAGTCGAATAAATTTAAAGTTTTAGATTTTGAACCTAAATGTGAGTTTGTGAAAGATAAACATACAGCAGTAAGTTTTGTTTAACCTCCAAGAGTTGGAGAAATTTAAATCTATTTCACAAGCAGAACCTGATCTGGCTCCGTTAGAGATAATGGTGAGCGCCAGGAAGTATTTACTTGCATAACACACCATCGATAATCTGGTGCTATAAACGCTGTAATTCACTCCAAGGCTCCTTTTGACAGTTTTTATTTTCAAGCATATTTTTAAGTTGTTACCCTGAAAATATGCGTTAAAGTTATATCATATTTCAAGTGATCAGGCGTCTGTTGTCAAGGTTGGTTGTATAAAAATGGAATCATCTGTCAATTTTTCAACTTTTGTTGTTTTTAACTCTATATTTTATACTCTATCTTAGCTACAGAACAAAACGTTTAAAAACGACAGGAAGTAAACTAACCAGCTGATTTCTTCACAATTCAAAACCAATTCATTCCCTTTGCATTCTGAAGTCAAAATGTATGAGTTTTCAAGTCGTTAAAATCACTGGTGTAAATCAGCCATCATTAATGGACTCCATGAATTTGGTGAAACCTGAATCAGTGTAATTCGGTGGCTGAATTTTTATTTAGTGTTATCAGTTTAATCAGGGCTAAATACAACTGTGAGCAACTCTTTACTGTTTAAAACCATGTACCACTTTACTATTACACACTACTCTCTGTTGGTTTATTATATAAATCTCATTAAATATGCCAAATATGATAAAATGTTGAAAAGTTTAAGAGGGGTGGGTGGCATAATTTTGCAAAGCAGAGCAGTTTTGTGCTTCTGTCTCATCACTTTGTAATTTAAAATGATCTTTGTCAGTATATTTATCTTCATGCGCTTATCTCTGCTTCCCAAAGCCGCTTGTTTCTTAATCTGGGTATGCTAAATGTGAATTACAGACATTGTTTTTCTTAAAATCATTTTCAGTTCATTGGTTTTGATCACATACGTTTCAGTATTTTCTGTTTAAATGATATGCAGCGCTTTGTTTTACGTCTTGTTTGAGTCATTATGCAGATTGTAAGTCATCTTTAATGCATAACGTTGCTGCCCGTTTGCATTCATCATACTGTCTGGCATTGCTGGCCACAATCAAGCCTGCAAATTAACAGTCTGATGTAACATGGGAGACGTAAGACAGTCTTTAACCGCCGCATCATCACAACATCAAGCTGCAAACTGTCCTCAGATGACTGATTGCTATTTTCTAAAAACACAAAAGAACAAAATCAGATTGGATGAAATAATCCTTTTCAGTTCTGCATGATTTCAATCCCTAATTTGAAAATAATTGGATTTTAGTGAATGAACATCAGCTTTCTCTTTTTGTTGTTTTTACAAACCACCAGGTTCAGTTTGGAAAGGATTTAGTGTTTATTTTCTCCGGTGTGCAGGGAGAGAGGAGAGCAAAAACCGGACAGGCAATCCGACCAAGCAGAGCAAGAGGCACGAAGGGAGAAAATGGCTTTTCAGATTGTATGTTTTTTATGGTGTTGCAGAGAAAAAGCAGAATACAGGAGGTGAAGGGAACCCAATCAGTTGTAAGGAGAAAACATCGAGGTGACGGAGAGAAGACAGCACAGAAATGAAAATGTGTGGGCAGAAAGTCACAGAGAATCTGAACGTGAGAAAAAAGTCTAAACAATATGCAACATGTCTCACTCCAGTATTTATTATTCACTCGGCGGCTTGAAATTGATCCCAGTGTTTTATAAATGTATTCATACTGCTTGAACTGTTCCACATTTTTCAATCTGAATGCATTTTCACTCATCCCTCTTTATTCTGATAAAACCAAAATAAAACCCAAAATCCAATCTGCTACTCAATGAATACCTAAAATGCAGAAAATAAATAATATTCTCATCACTAGCTTGAGGCCAGAAGAGGGCAAAGAACCCAAAAACTGTACTCAAGTATGACCAGCAATACTTCAACATATTTTTTAAAAATTACTCAAGCAACAGTAAAAAAGCATTTGGTAAAAAGGCAAATCAAGTACTGAGTAACTGATCAAAACATCAATCGTTTAATATTTTAAAATGACATAATCAGACAAACAAAATTATAAAGTTACATGGAAATTTTGTGAAAAAAATTAAACTAATTCATACAAATAACTTATGAGACTAACAAAAACTGTGTGCATGTCAAAAAACATGTTTGTATTTGGTGAAACTTTGGCTAAAACCAGTTTGTTCATGAGTCGGTGAAGCTACTCACACTGGATAAATGACTCAGAATTACCCATAAGATTACTCAAGTACTGCGACAGACTGGCGACCTGTCCAGGGTGACCCCGCCTCTCGCCCGGAACGCAGCTGGAGAGGCACCAGCACCTCCTGACCCCACAAGGGATAAGGGTGCAAGAAAATGGATAGATGGATGGATGGATTACTCAAGTAAAAGTACAAAGTACGAGATAACACGCAAAAAAAAACTCAAAAAGTTATTTATCTAGAATAAGCAGTTTGGAGGAGTTAAAAAGAAAATGTAGAGACTTGTATGGAGCTAAATTTGGGCCATAAAGTTTGTTCAAAAGAAAAAAATTAAACTGAAAAAAATTATTTTGAAAAGGGAAAAAAATAAACTGAAAAATTATTTAGAAAGAAAAAATATTTGAAACTGAAAAAGTTTTTAGAAACTAAAAAAATATTTGAAAAAGAAAGAAATATTTTGAAACTGAAAAAAAAAAACAGAATTTGAAACTGAATTATTGAAACTGAATAAAACTTTTTAAACTGAAAATAAAACGGTGTGAAACTGATTTTTTTTTTTTTCCAGAACTACTTTTTAGATTTAAGGGTGGGATTTTTCAATTAAATTTTTTTTTCTTTTAAAGAACTTTATGGCCCCAATTTAGCTCCAAAGCCGTGGCTTCACTCCGCCCACCATCTGGCTCTCCCATCACATTTCAGTGCTGCTTCCTGATCAGAATATCACTGCCATTTAAGACTGGGTTGTGCTCTTTCTGCTGATCTCAGGCAGGTTGTCTGGGCCTCTTTTCATCTCCCTTCACGACACATTTCAGTGTTCATAGCATCAAGTGTCTGTGCCGGTGTCCTGCGCTGCCACAGTCCAGAAACTAGGCTGTGGAAATGGAGTTGACCCAAAAAAACCAACATGTAACAAGGAGTGATTCCCCCAGAGTGATTCCCCCAGCCCGCCTCCCAGGGCAGAGAGGGAGGCCTGGGCTTTTCCCCGTCTCTTCCTCTTGGCATAACTTCAGCTCAGTGGGTGAGTCAGGCCTGTGGATGTCCCGAAGCTGCTGGGCTGCAGCTGCACCAGAACTGGACTAAAATCAATCCCGATTATGTCCAAATCAAGGGAACCTCAGGAAAAACAGGTGAATGACACATGGGGTTGAAAATGTTGTAATTTTGGTTCTCAATCAAGCAGTTTGCTGGACAATGAGGTGTAAAAACCCCAATAGATTATTGCGTGTGTGTTTTAGGAATGCGTAAAAACCGCCATGTAAATGTTTTTAGAATGGATTGTGAAAAATGAAGAATTATGGAGGGAGCACCTTCGAGTTTGAATTCATCTCTGCTTCCAGTCCAGAGAGGAGCTAATTTTATTAAAATTAAAAAACAAGTGATTGGAGAGAACAGCTGCTAAAGTGGCGCTCAGTGTCTTCTTTAAAGGTTTTGTGTTGTTTCCATCAGTAGTTCTTGGTGCAGCGCCACCACAGGTGAGGAGGGTTAACAAGTTTTTCAAAGTGTTTGTTTCATTTCATGCAATGCAGCTTAAAAGTGAACCACAGCAGCTGAACAGGACTGAAGACAGTTTTTTGCATTATCAGAGTAAAATAAAGGATAAAGAAAGTGCATGTCATGCTTTTCAGATTTTTTTGTTTTTAAAATTGCACATCCTTTGCTTTCCTCTTCACCACGATGCACTTCTTTGTGTTGATTTATCGCACAACATCCACCAAAATATGTTGACATTTGAAAAAACCCCCCAAAAAAACAGTATTTGAAACTGAAAAATTGTCACTGTGGTGACAAAATGTACAAAACTTGAAAGAGTTGTGAATAATTTCTGCACAATGTTAGTGTGCAGAAATTAACATTCAGCTCAGACCCGACTTCGGCTTCACGTCGCCGCCGCATAATACAGAAACATATGAGCCTCGGAGATCCTCCCCCAACCGTGACAACTTTATTAGTTTTAAATGATAAATTTCACAAAGCGTGGGCGAACATTTCTCACTGCTGTCACTGTGTAAAGTATCGTCTCAAAGCAAGATATTCCTCACTGTTTGCCAGCTAAATAAAGGTTTACGTAAGTCTTATATAATTATGGCAGCGCCTTGACAAAGAGTTGGAGTTGGGGTGGAGAGCAGGGGAGCTTCTGAAGAAACAGAGCAGAATTAAGGGGCAACTGAAGGAGAGCCAAGCAGACAGGCGAAACCTCCCTGCAAGCCGTCAGTGCTAAGCGACCCAGACGGGGAATCTGTCATGTTCCATGCCAATGCGGACAAAATGCTGAGGTATATGACATTTCTTCCTCCCACTCGGCTTTCTGTCAGAGTGTGGGGTGCTGATGGGGCACAAACAGGATTATTGAGCTCTGTTACATAAGCAGTAATGAGGTTAATGTGTCGACTCCACTGATTTGACATCTGAATTTCCCTAAGAACAGCCGATTATTAGTCTGTAATGTCAAGATATGGTCACAAATAGCAGAATATAAAGAAAATCTGGTTTTTTTTTTTTTTTTTTTATCAATCTTGTAAATCTGCCTTTTAAAACGAGCAGTAGAGCTCCCAGCTGGAGAACATAAAAATGAGATTCCTCTGTCTCCATTCATGGCTCCTCTGCCGTTCCTCAGCTGCACCACTTCCAATCAATAGCTTTTAGGAAATCGGCGAGCACCCTGCAGTTTGGAGTGAAAGGACTCTTTTGTCAAGAAGTGATGATCTCAAGCTGAAGAAAAGCGCACGTATTTCAGAGGCCTTTCCGCCCGTTGCAGAAAATTACATAATATGCTAAAAAAAAAGAAGAAAGAGATAGAGTGAACCCTGAATGTGCTGGGGAAAGATGCATCGCTATCTTTGGTGTTAAGTGGATGGAAAAAAGCAATTTGACAAGCATCAGACTTGCATGTGAATAAGATGTTTCTTCCCCTCTGGCTTCAGGTGTTTACTGGGACCAATGGTTCCTATCTGCATACCAAGTCGCCTCCTCCTTTTCTCCTCTCTGTTGATCATTTATCATCTCCTGGAGCCAAACTAGTGAGTAGGGATGACTTTGATGTCAACAAACGAGAAGTCAGGATATTTCTCGTTGGTTTCTCAAAAACATCGTCTTTGCAAGGACATAAAGAATTAAGATCAGAACCACTGGAGTAATGGTTCTGATTGTTTCATGCACAATTGTAACTAGGAATCTCTAGTGAAGAATGAATCTTTAAACATGCTGTAGAATGCATATTAAAGTAAAAATTATAAATTTTCCACTCTTTAAAAGGCAAATTGCAATTAAAACATTTTACTAAATTATCAACAAAAGGAAAAGACCCATGAAACAAAGTAATTGAAGGGATTTTACAGACATCTGGTTTGAAATATGTTGATCTAAGCTGGTCTAAGCTGACACTGCCATCTGCTGGTTCCTTTGACAAGACAAACATTTGGTTTCATTAGCAGAAAATGAGGAGCAGAAGGAAAATCAGATAAAACGGTTCAAGAAACAATCCATCCATCCATTTTCTTTACAACCCTTGTCCCTAGTGGGGTTGGGAGGTGCTGGTGCCTCTCCAGCTACGTTCCGGGCGAGAGGCGGGATCACCCTGGACAGGTCGCCAGTCAGTCACAGGGCAACACAGAGACAGACAACCATGCACACACACACTCACACCTAGACACAATTTAGAGAGACTAATTAACCTGACAGTCTTGTTTTTGGACTGTGGGAGGAAGCCGGAGTAACTCTGTGCAGAAAGATCCCGGGCCGGGAAACAAACCCAGGACCTTCTTGCTGCAAGGCAGCGGTGCTACCAACTGCGCCACTGTGCAGCCCGGTTCAAGAAACCATTTCTATGAATTAAATTAGGAGGATCACATTAGAGAGATCCATTCAAGAGAAGCTTAAAACCACAAACTGAGGTTTAGGGCAAAAATTAGGGTTAGGCATAGGGTAAAACACCTCCTGTCAATTTCGGACGTGAAGGGGATACCCCACATGTCAACACGTGACGATGACGGATTGACCAAGCGTCAATATATGACAAGTAGGGAGTGAGAAAGGGTTTCACTGACAGCCTGCAGTAGGTGGGCCTCCTTCAGGTGAGGCTTCCTGAGAAAACAAACAAATAAACGGAGGAGATTTCACAATAACCAGCAGCAGCTTGTCTGGAAAACAAATCATAACCAACAATCCCTGATCACCTGGTTTAGATGTTCATTCAAATCCTGTTTGAACATTTACAGTTTCATCAAAGTTACAGATTTTTTATTTGATTTATTATCTGCATTTTCTAAACAAACTTTGATTTTGTCCCATCAAATTAACTGTGGATCCTGGAGGCCGGAGGACAGAACCTCTTCTGTTTGGCTTCACTGGTTCTGTTCAGAGTGAGAAGGAAAGAACCCGGTTCTCTGTCATGG
>CAEFZY010036150.1:0-13736 GCA_903066815.1 Brachyrhaphis roseni
AATACAAAGTTGACATTATTCAAAATGTCTTTGTTATGACAACTTGACATTAACCAAGAAATCATGATCTGACATAAATTTGTTATAAAAGTATTACTGATTAAATTTTAACTTTAATAACATAAAGCTACATAATTTTTAAAGTTTAATCAGTTAAACGTTTATAACAAATTTATGTCATGAAAACAGTCATAATTATTCACGAAGACTTACTCATGTTCATGACAGGTGTTATGTCATGATTATGACAATGTCATGACAGTCTTATTCACAACCCGTCAAATAAAGTGTTACCACATAATTCAACTCATTTGTTTGCATAAAGTCTGAAAATGCGATGTGTCAGGATGTCAGCGCCGCATGAACAGGCAGCCTTACAGCAGCTCTCAGAGATTTTATGTTTTAAAAACTTTTTTTATATACATATATATATATATATATATTGGTTGTTGCTTTTTTTTTTGTCTGATTTAAAACAATTCTGATGATCTGAAAGTATAAAGTGTTTTCAGTAAGTACAAGGACTGAAATCAGTTAAGACAGAATGCTTTTCTCAGGATTGTCCTGAATGTATACTTCATTTGGTTTTTGGTTTTTAAGAGGCATTTAGTTTGTATCAGTGGTAATTTTATTAAGAATAAATGTTTTCCCACAGTCTGACAATTGCTTTTGGATGGTGTAATACAGTGTGGACAAATACATTACACTCATATTTTTAGATTACCTGCACATGGATGAAGGTGGGCGGGGCTTGTGGAGGTCACAGTGGTGGTGGTGGTGGTCGTATCGGTAGAACTGATCAGATCTTCCACCTGTCTGTCTGTCGCTGGACTCACTGCACAACAGCAACAGCAGAGTTAGATACTGTAACTGCATTCAAATTTAACATGGGGCACCATTGTTGTGCAACAATATGGTTTGATTTTAGTCATTTTTGATAGGCAGTTATTGACTATGTTAGGAACTTGGATCAAAATTAGGGGTGCGTCAATTGCACTTTTCCGGCCGATCACTGATCTGTAAAATGCCGGAGCAACCAATTCAGATTTTGACCAATACCAACTTTTTTTTTGTCTGAAAGTCACTGAGTTGGTAAAAGTGGGGTGACTATTAACGTGCAGACATGACCTGGTGGGACCTCTCTCACTGCAGAGCAGAAGAGGACAGTGGTTGACTTTTAGGCGTTTCCCGAGGTAGATAAGATCGGCTTCACATGTAATCTTGGCCAGTGACTGCTGGTGACGGAGGCAAGGCTCTGCTAAGACCAGTGGGTATAGACAACAAATGGATTCTTTTACGTTTCCTACTTGGCAGACTAATTGTCAGCTTTGCTGATGTGATGTTACCATCTCATTTCTTACTTTTAAAAGACTCAACTGACTGCTGAGAATGACATTTGAGGGCCTATTAGTGCCCCCAAGTGGCCATATAACTGTTAAACAAACAGGCCACTGTAAAATTTCCTATTAATTTTTAAGCATACGGCACCCAGCTGAGTGAAATGTCTGCCTAGTGTGAGTACACAAGAGTAAGGTATGATGTCTTCAACACCACTGAAACAAAAGGCAAATACACAATAGTGTGACGAGGACAGAAGGTCTTCTACAGGTTGTAATTACTACCTGGTTTGGATAGGGCGGTAGGTCTGGATTTCTCCTGAGTCCACAGTGGCGACTGGCTTTGACCTTCCTCATCCTCACAGCAGGAAAGGAAGATGTGGCCACATGGATAGCTCAAGTACTTGTGGGCATTGCAACCTTGTCCTGCACTGCGCATCAACAAGCCAATAGCACAGCAGCTGCAGCACACCTGTCCATGGACAAAAGAGCAGGGAAGCTACAAATCACCAGGACTGGTTAGAATCATCGCCATAAACAGTTGTGACAAGAAGTTTTTGCAGTGAAATAAATGTTTTCCCCCCTCAATCTTAGCAGCTTCAGTTTCTATAGTGACAGTTACAAGCAAAAATACCTGCACCACAAAAAGTGGTTCCATAAAGCAAGTGCCTCCCAGCTTTGCACATCTACAGGTAAATGTCTGGCCATTCTTCTTACAGCAAAGCTCAATTTCAGTCTGATTGGATGAAGAGAATCCCTGAAGATTCATTTTTAGCTTTTGCCACAGATTCCTAATTGAATTTAGGTCTGGACTTTAACTTGGCCAAGTTTTTAAAAGCAAATATTTTGAATATAGACTGAAAGCAAATGTGAATCGACGGTCTGCTGTTTGGTTTTACAGGCATACTTAACTCACAATCACATCAAGCAGTAGCTCATATTTTCTGGGAACAACAATTTCTACAGCAGCAACAGATTATACAGCCAAGCATTTCCTTAAGTTGTGCAGTTTGTCAAGAATTTGTCAACCACTCATTTTTTCTAATTACAATGTGGGACGCGTTTACATTTTTAAATTTGCAGTGTGTCGCTCTGAACAGGTTTTCATCCAGCAGAACTCTGCATTTTGCTTCGCCAATCTTCAAATAAACAGAGCAGTTTCCATGTCGCTGCTTAAGATGGTTTTCGGGATTCTCTTAACCCACATGTGGAATCAGTCAGTGAACACAGGGTTAAAAAAGGCATCGATGGTTTATTAACAATATTCACAACGAGAGAAATGTGCAACACAGGTGGCTTCGAATGCCAGGATATACGACACGTTGGGAGGACAGTTGAGATCAGTTGGTTGGTCAGATGCATCCAGCTTGGACCGAGGACAGCAGTGTGTGAGTCTAGAGATCTCAGTTTGCTGTGAGAGCAGGAAGACATGTGGCACAGGGGACTGAACAGAGTGAAGCATCCTGCGCTCTCCAGCAGAGATCCTACCAGGAAACAGGAGGACTCACTCAATGGCTGCCAGTCACAACCGAATGGGCGACAAGCCTCAAAGTCTTTGATGAGGTTGTCCTTCAACATCATCGAATGCGGAAGCCAGGAGTCTTCTTCAAGTCTGTATCCCTCGCAGTCTACCAAATACTGAAACCTTCTGCCCGGTCAACAGACATTCAAGATTTTCTGGACCAGGTAAGCAGGGTGGTGGTCCAGGGCCGGCGTGGAGGCCCTAGGAGGAAGCACAGGGGGCTGGCAGACACAGGTTTAATGACAGACACATGAGACACTGGGAGCCTGAACGGAAGATGAACAGAAACAGGGTTGAGAACTGCCTGTATCTCAAATGGTCCAATAAACAAGAAGACAACTTCTTAGAACAGGATTTAAGTTGAATGTCTTCTGGAGAGCCATATCTTCTGCCCTAGCTGGTACTCAGGCACTGGACTCGTCTTCTGTCAGCCAAACGACAATTCTGTTCAGCATTGCGGTTGACAGCAGCAGAGACATTGTCCAAGTGTGTTTGCATTTGCGAATGTAATGACGGACAGATGTGACCGCCGAGTCCTTCTGTGGAGACATGGTCATTGTGAGGATACTCTTCCTATACGGATTGGGAGCTCCAAGAGGTATGGTTGGAAGCCAACAGGCAGTGTAAGGTGGACTCAAGTTCCTGCTTCATCCTGTCAGTTTGGCCATTGGTTTGAGGATGAAACCCGGATCTGAGCGCCACCTTCACGACTGGGGTGTTGCAAAGTCTGGATGGAAACTGTCCGCCTCTGTCTGAAAGGACTTCACTGTGGATGCCATGCAGGTGAAATATGTGTTTCATCAAATGTTGCGCTATTTCAAAAGATGACGGGAGTTTGCAGAGAGGGATCAAGTGACGGGCTTTGAAAGAACACTTAACAATAGTGAGTATAGTTGTAAAGCCCCTGGATGCAGGCAGGGCAGTCACAAAATTGAGAGCCACATGGGATCAAGGCGGGACAATGACGTTGATATGTGGGTAATCATCTAGGGAGATCTAGAGGGAGTGTGTGTTTGGCTCTGTGTTTTTGGATCTTGGTCTGGAAGAGACAACCGAGTTAAACCAAGAAAAGAAGAGAGACCCTCTGGACTGTTGTGGGTTGAGTCCTTTAACTTCTTGCAGGTAAGCCATGTTTTTTAAGATCTGTAATGGCACCAATCAGTCATGTGTTTGATGAGACAAACCAAAATTAGAATATGGCATGGCTTAAATACATATTTAAGTATGTCTGGATCAGAACAGATATTTCCGATTCTGTAACTTTACCATCATGCCTGTAACATTCTCTTCATTGCTCTTTACTTTCTGACCTGAACAGCAAAAAGCATGCAGAAAACTAACACAAACGCTACAACGGTTTTGGTGGCTTATTCTGCATGCCACTGCAAAGGATTTCAGCTGCAGTTCCATGCTGGACAACATATTGTGCCATAAAAAATAATAATAAAAAAAACTCTGACTTTCATAATTCCTGCAGCTTTCCTCTGAAACCTGGTGAGTGGATTACTTGGCTCGCCGGTTTGGCTCTGCTGCCTTAACAAATGAACATCTGGCTCAGGGGCCAAACCACCAGGTTTCTCCTTAAAGAAACAGAGACGTGCAGTCGGAGCAGACTAAACATTTCCATATGGAAATATTTACAGTCCAAACGGATACAAGTAGAAATGAGAAACTTATTATGTTTTTTTTTTTTTTTTGAACAGATTAACCTGTTTATGCAAACAGACATCTGCTAGCACTGAGATCTGAAGGTTGAAGTAAATCTCAGTGGGCTTAAAATAAGCATCTTTGTCGTGTGATTGTTGGGAACAAACCGTTCCAAACTACAATTTCCTCTCTTCATTTTTGTCATTTGCAGCATCAGAAATATTGACTCGTTTCCAAGTCTGACTCCTAAAAAAAAAAAAAAAGAGCTCCCATTTTTCTTCTTGAACGACTACTTCACCCTTTGTTCTCCAAAGAACCAAGTGGATGGATGTTTGTCCGATCTACTCATGACTTGTCTTCAGGCAGCGACCCCGGCCACCTTCCTCCTCGCTTTGCGTCTGTTTTCTGTACCTGGTATTCGTCTGCGTACGGGTCGTTCCCGTCGGCTTCACAAGCCCGTCTCGCTCTGGCAGCCGCCACTCCTGAATCACACCGGCTCTCCTTCACATGGCTGAGGCAGCACTGCTGCTCCACTACACTGAGACACAGAGACCACGCATAGTTAAAACATGCTGAAAGAAGGACTATTGCAACATTAACACGAAGAGAAATAAAGAAAATAAAAAAAGTCTAATCAGCCAAAAAATTAAAACCAAGTGTGGGTGCGGTATAATCTGCAGCTATCTGCAGCTTTTTTGGCTGCATGAATTCTTGATTAGACTGAAGCATAGAGTTTCAACTCAACTTCTAATAACTCAAAAAATGCAATAAAACAGCAAACCATGAGTTAAACGAAAAGGGAAAACAAGTTTGATAAAAGTGCTGCTTTCAATTTAGATGAACTTGTTGAGCACCTACCTTACAACCAACATGCACAGATATGGAGAAATAAATGCTGCATTCATTACATGCAAACAAAATGTTTAAAATATGCACCTTGCGCTTGCCTTAAGGCTGAACCTAAGTGCGGTTGCTCAGCATGCTCTGAAGTCGGTTCTGTCTTTTGTTTCCATGTTTTTCTGCCGCAACACGTTCTGATGTTTGAAACTCATTTCCCACCTCATTAAGGTCTGCTAATGCACTGCTGAGTTAAGCAGTCCTGCTTGTTAAATTAGAAAAAGAAGCAGAAAATAGTCGAAAATTGGCCTTTAAGAACAGAGATGATCCCCCTGCTGTTTGCTTTCTCATTGCTGCACGTAAGCCACCCCAGTTCAAAGATAACAATAAAAGAAAATAAGAACAATAATTGCACAAAAGTTGAAGTGCTGCTTACCTGCAAACAGAGTGGTTGTCCCTGAGCGCAAGAATGTTTTTGCAGTGGCTTTTTTCCCTGGCCCGCGTCTGACCGGCAGCACAGCAGCTCTGCAGCACGTCCTCAAAAGATTCCCCTGGATCTGCACCCCAAAGACACGCAGTTGTCACATTCGACCCACAAGAGATTGATGGATAAAAAAACAGCTCTGCCATAGTTGGTCTGCTCCTGCAAAGAGCAGACCACAAGGAAGGTCTGATGGAAGACCTTCCTGCGAGCAGGTGACCTTCCTGGCAGCCCCGAGTTAGAAACGTAGCATCAGAGACACCAGCAACAACGGTCAACTGTTTGCCACAGGCCAGAACGGGTGAGATCCAATCCTGCCTGAAACTGCTGGCTGTAATGTTTATTGCTTGGTTCATAGTTATGTTTTTAGGGCGGAAAACATTTTGAACCGCCTTGTTGCTTAAATGTACTGCATAAAATCAATAAACTTAATTAAAGCTGCCCTTGGAGCTCAGCGCCACTCCCGTCTCACGATGGCCACCGGGGCTCCAGCACCAGCACCCCGTTGCCGTCGTCAACGCTCTCGCGCCGTTCCAGCACCCATCCACAAAGCAACGCATTTGGCAAATCTTCAGTCCAGTTCAGTAAGAATCCAGCGGCAAATCTTAAAAATTCGGCCGAAGTCCGACCTTCCAGACAGGATTTATTGTCACTTCCTGTTTTGTGGTGAAGGATTGGTGAGGACTTCTTGTAGAGTTTGATACACATCATGTCTGGTTGTCAACACTTAGAGGATATTGTTTCAATCTTATATCATACACAGGATGAAGCAGTAGGAGTGACCCAATAATCTTCAGTGTCTTCTCTGAGTGGGCGGGGCTTTAGTAACGTCAGTGACGCGCCACAGCAATGTGTGCAGCAATGCTCCTTGATGATGCGCGAAAAATCTAGAGGGATGATTTATCGAGGAGATATAAATGTTGGAGTAATCTAGGAGGTGGACTAGAGTCAAATTCCAATACAATCCTATTGGCTTCTTTAGAGGTCAACAAAGGTCAATCTCATCCAGTTTGGTGCAAAACAGATGATGCGCGTGTGATTTAGAGCCAATCGTATGCGTAAGGCCAGGGATTGAAATTTGCCATTCTGCCACGCTGACATACTCCAGCCACCAGAGCCAATGTTGAAAAGATTTCGGCATCATGCAGTTTGATGTCATCAGACACCTGTGTGAAACAGAGTAAAAGAAGAAGACAACCAGCAGCAAAAACACGCGACTTCCTTTTGGAATTCACGCGCACCTTGCCAGATACTCCGTCTGGGCTGGCAGCTTTCTTGGGGTTCCCTGCCAGCAGCACCAGTCTGACATCATGCTGCTGTACAGAGAGTGGAGTGGTGGAGGAGGTAGATAGGGGCGCAGTCAGGGCTGGAGCAGAGGAATGCTGCTGATGGGTTTCACAGAGGGCAAAGAAGCAGCTTACCTCCTCTGCCATGAGTTTTGGGGGAAGTTTGAGGGTAAGAAGGTCTGACTCGCCAAAGTGTGGCTCTTCACGCGTGCTTGATGTTGGTGAACACATGATTGGAAATGTTCTCTCCCCTTGTAGAACATTTCAGACGCTGGTAGAACTTTACGTGTACAGTCTTCAGGCTGGCCTTGTTAAAGTCCCCCTGCAATTATGTCATCACCATTGCGGTGGGCCCGCTGCTGTTAATGCTGTTCAGCAGGAGAGAGAGCGCTGTGCTTACGTTGGCGTTATCTTTGATGTACACTTGATCTGTACAGCGAACAAATAATAATAATAATAAAAAACATCTTTGTATTTCAAAAATCTTGCAGGTGATTCAAAATTACCTGCATTTGGGGTTTGTTTCCCAAACCTCAATGTTAATATCGGTTAGCCAGTTCGTCAGTATGAAAAAATAGAGTCGGTGGTGGAAGAAGCATTTGTGGGTTCACAGCAGCAATGATGTCAGTGCCAAGAACGAGTTGCTTGGTGAGAAACTGTCATTTTTTTCCATTTCTGCAAAAAGGTACAAACTCTCATTTGCAAGAATTTAGTTTATGACCTCAGAGTAATAATCGGAATTTCAACTAATTAGTGGTGAAACAAGTGGTTTGGCTGCGCTGGGACCAACTGGAGTTTCAGACAAAATGAATTTTCTTGGTGACAAAAAGCTGAAAAACAAACAAAACAAAAACAAGCCACTTCTCACCATGACTGATAACAGCAATAAAATGTTTCAAAAGCTGCTTCCTGCGGTGCTGCGGTGGTGCAGGGGTGAAACTCTGCGACAGTCCTCGACGCGGCTGTCGCAGGTTCGATTCCCAGCTTGGTGACCTTTGCCGCATGTCTTCCTCCTTCTCTCATTACCCACTTTACTGTCAATTCACTATCAAATAAAGACCACTAAAGTCAATAAAACCTTTAAAAAATTAAATGTGCTTCCTTTTCCTGATGCTAGGACTGATGTGTAAGCGATCAGGCACAAAACACCGGCAGCTGATTGGAGGAAGTCATGAGGACAAACAGTTAAGTTTTCCATTAGAAAACAGAATCATTTGTGTTCTTTTTTTTTTTTGTTTTGGTCCTTAAAACCGGCCTCAGCAGATTATAGTCTCTGATGCTATTTGTTCTCCAATATTCTCTAAAACTACTTAGGCCAAAAGCCTAACAGCTGCATGTGTGCTGCAATTACATTTCTCAGACTTTACAGATTTCCACTGTAAATAATTTTGATAACCATGCAGAATTTTCCTTCCACTTTCCGCCTGCGCTCTACTCTGAGTCGGCACGAATCTGTCATTTCTGTGTTATTGTTGCGTTCCCCCATATTGTTAGGACGGTATCCTTTATTTTTTTTAATTTTTACTGTGTCTGTATCAGTTTATATCTGAGACCATCAGACAAAACAGCTGAGTTTGAGATTCAGTTATTTCTTTAGATACGTCTGCTGTGCTGCATCTCTAAGCTGTCTGTTGATCTCTTAATTCTGCATAAAGGTCCTTTTTCTCTACAATTTAATGTTTCACAGCTGCTTTCCCATCTAATGTACCAAATATCATGAATGTTTTTTTAAGCCCAGTTAGCAGGCATAGATTAGTGAAGGGTGCTAACAGATAAAGCTGACGGTTTCTTGTTACGTTTCATGAACAGAAGATGATGACTTAAGCACATGTAACTCACCTCCTTCTGGTCTGTGGCCTTTGTTTCCTTCTCCGTTCCCCTCAGCCTTCAGGTCCACGCTGTTGGGGCTGCGAGGAACATCTCCACCGAGTTGAGACTCTAGAGGTCTGATAACTGAAGGAGGCTGAGACCCAGCGGGGATCAAATAAGCCGTGGTTGTTTGCTGATACTCAGGATTACCCAGCGACAGACTGCTAGACTCCAAACTGTTGTGGCTTTTCTCGTTTTGCGTCGTCCTAACCGAGTCTATAGTTCCTGGAAGAGATTCTCGTCCTCCTTGATTAAACCAATCCTCGCCATTTGGTTCATGGAGTTCTTCGGGAAAATGCGCTCTTGAGTTTGCGTCGTCTGGAGTATCCATGTTTTTCAACATGTAGAGGGGAAACTCTACCGCTTTCTGGTCAGGAGTATTCTCCGTACCCCTCATTATATGACTTCTGCTTATCTGATTGACTGAACTCTTGGGGGTTCCCAAGAGTTCCCATAATGCACCACCTGATGCATTATGGGAATGAACCTCCATGTTGGTGCTCCTCTGATGATGAAGGTCTCCTTCTGAATTCTCCTCAACATTATTTAGATTGTTCACTGGAAGTGCAACACTTCCCAGACTTGGGTGTGCATAAAGTGGGTATTCCAATTCTGTGTGAGAATTTACACCTCTGCCTGAAGGAGTTTGTGTGTATTGGAGATCCTGCCAAGAAGCAGTTGCATTTACGGATGGACTGGCAGTACTCTGCTCAGCGGCAGAGGGAACTTGTGTCACTATTTTTTCTGCCAGATGGGAATGAACTCTATATTGCTCTCTCAGTTCCATCTTTTTGTGAACGTCTAAACCCAGGAGGGAAGAAGTTCTTTCAGATCTCTCAGAGCCTAACGAAGCAACTTTGTTGGAAAAGATGGACGGCTGGGTGGGTAGAGCAAATAAATCCACATACGCCTTCGAGAAGTCCGCATGGTTGTAATCATATTCCTCTGGCTCGTCATCGTCACTTGGCGACGGTATAAAATGAGGAAGACTCCCACTGGAAGGATGGTTATATGACGCAGAGAGCTGATCAAACCCGGTGAAGAAGCCATCTCGTCCGTTGGACCCATTGTCATCTGTAATCAATGTCAACTGGGGATCGCAATCGGGATCAGGGTAGCACATGAGCTTCCCTCCTTCATCGGGACAGTGGCAGACCCTACAAGCTTCAACGTGGAATGAATGTCCTGCCTCATACTTCTCCCCTCTGTGAACACATCCAATGCGTTCACACTGCTGGCAACCGTCCTCAGGCTCCAAAGTGTCAATACAGTTTGGTGGCAAATCCGGACAACCGATGTAGCGGCAGCTGATGGGGCCGCCTCCGACAGGGCAGGAGCACTCAGTGCTGCCGTAATCTACAAAGTAGGACTGTCCTTCAGGGACAATGCCGTTCTTGAATCCGGCACGGGTGCAGTCATATCTCTGGTAACCCTCACACCTACATCCTTTCTGCAAGCACGAAACGCAACACCCATCGCTCTCCGGCGCTTCTTTGATGCAGTTTTCCAGCGGGGGACAGTCCACACTGGAGCAGTCGCGTTGGCTTAAGCTGACGGGCGGGAAGAGAAGCAGCAAGGCGCACCTCAACAATGCTACTTCGGCCTTCGCCATGACAGCTGGGAAACGCTGGACGGTCGGCGGGACAGAGGGCGATCCTTCTCTGGACTCTCAAGATTCCTTCAGAGATGCCAGAGCATTTTGGTGACGCAAATCTCCCTTTCTCTGTAGGAAACGGTAAAGGAAAGAAAGTTATTTCCTAATTTAAAGTGGGTCATCTGTCAAAAATCCAAAATGGAGAAGATGTGTGTTAACAAGTCCACTCTTGCTAGTACTTATACCCAAACAATTCCACATAATCTGATGATGTAATTTTTGAATATTAAATTATTGGTATTTTTATTTTATTGTCACTCAGTAATTCAACCTTTTTTACCAAATACTTCTCTTTTTTTTACTGTTACTCTAATTTTTACTTTCACTTGAGTAAAAAACATTGTGCTAAAGTAGTTCTACTCTTACAGTAGTACAGCTGTTGGGTTCTCTCTGCCTCCCTCTGCTGGTCGGGCTAATCTTAAAACCTCAATTTCTGCTTAATGGTTTAGTTTATCCTCAGCTTTCTCTGTAGTTGTGCTGCTGGAGGATCCTCTCACCACTTTTTCCTCCACACCTGCTGTGAAGCTTGTTTGAGAACAGCAGGTTGTCCAAAACCCTCAACAGCTGGACAGATTGAAAGGTCTGGAGGTTTAGTTCACCTGTAAAGTCCATTTCAGGCTCATCCTGAAACGTCACGCGCAGACCGAAGGTTCCTATATTTTTGTGAGCGGGGTTAAATGAAGGGTCGTTTCTGTCCACCCAGCTGCTCTCTAAGCACCACCGGCAACGTCATTTAGATGACAAATAGCGGCAACAAACGCGGATAAAACGCTCAACCTGTTGCTTTTTAGCTAATGAGTTTCCAACTTACCGTTTGCTGCACAGAAAGATCCGACATGTAGAATGAAATGCGGCACCAAAGGTTCAATAAAAGTTCTCCTTTCAGCCCATAAAACACAAGACGCGGATATCCTTGGACTCTGGTTAGTCGGAGGTGTGTTTTTCTTTACTTTTTAGCGGGCGAAGAGCAGAGGAACCAGAGGACCGGCGGGGACGCTGCTGGTCGTTACCTTGTGATGAGACGTTTCCGCCCAGTTCCAGCCTCTGGAAACCCGAGGAGGCTCGCAGACAAGGGGGAGGGACGGGAGGTTTGTCCCGGTGGAGACCCGTAATGAGGAGCAGGCTCCACCGGGCTCCACTGCAGCTCCACTCAGACTCCTGCCAAAGTTAAGAACGTTCTCACGTTTCGTCTCTTTCCAATGAGACCAGATATTTACACATGGTTTTTTCCCCCTCACTGAAATTAAATCAGTATACCTCTCTTGTTTTAGGTCAGAATTATCCAAATGATTTCTATTTCCTACATGCCAAAAAACATTTTATAGAGATTTTCTTTTTTGTAACTTTCCTTGAATTCAAAATTTTTTTTTGGTCATCATCGGGGACAAGTATCTCTTAAAATGTATGAGTTGGGTCAAATCTTTTGGGCTTCCCCTCCACAAACCTCTGATAGGTCAGCTGACACAACTGAGGTCACTGGAGGAACTGGATGTGTTTTACTGCCATCTTGTTTGATATGATGGGAAGTTCAAAGGAAATCAGCCAAGACACCAGACAGGTGTCTTGGCTGAACAATTGGGAACAATTTCTAGACGCTTGAAGGTTTATCTTTTCAGACAAGTATAGACATGATGGGGATGTCCAGCCATCATGCAGACCAGGAAGGAGACGGGTTCTGTGTCCCAGAGATGAACGTCTTTTGGTCCAAAATGTGCAGGTTGACCCCAAAAGAAAAAAAGCCAAAGACCTGGTGAAGATGCTGGCTGGTCATGCCTTCATTTTTGTTTAATCATGACAAGATGGAAATTACAGTGTGTATCTGCTCATTTGAGGTTAGAGTGAAATAATTTTTAGAATCTGCTAAGAAACTACTTTTTGCTTTGCATTTAAACCCCAAATTGAGCAGGTGGTACTTTGTTTTTACTGGGATTGTACTATATGCAGTGCCATCCCAGTCAGCCTTCATGCTGAATGTCAGCATGTAGGGAGCTGTGTGTGTGTGGGGGTGGGGGTGTGTGGGTGTGTGTGTGGGGGTGGGGGTGTGTGGGTGTGTGTGTGGGGGTGGGGGTGTGTGTGTGTGTGATGGAACGGCTCAATGAACAGCTCAAGTGATTTCTCCCCATCTGGACAGCAGATCCCCTCAATGTGTCTCTCTTCAGGCTGTGGGACAGAATCCAGCAGGAAGTGGGAGAAGGCAAAAACTTTTCTCTTAGCAAAAGTGTCCTGCAATGTCCGGCTCTGGAGAAGATTTTGACGTTCTGAAATCCTGCTTCAGTGACATGAAAGCGTGATGCCTAGTGCCACCTGGGCGGGGTCAGGGGAGCGGAGGGGGATTGCTGTATTAGTTCCCCACATATAAACCTATGTTTATAGGTTTATATGTTTATATTCTGAATAGAACAGAATAGTGAGGAGTCCAGTCAGTGATTGCACTCCAAACTGCTGGCCATGTACACAGAAGTTGCAATAAGCAGCTTGCTTATCAGAATCTGCTCCTACTGCTTTGATTTTAAAATAACTTTTACATTGAGGACTCTTCTCCATTTTGCTGTCTTCTGAAACATGAATTACTTTGCTATATATGTTGTTTAATACTCAAATTTTTAATTTTCAATCCTATCAAAGGTATTCTTGTTCTTTTGTTTTTTTAGGCAGCTGTGATCCAAAGGGAAAAGCAGTGGTCTTGAATTTTTGAATGTTGTAGGTTTGATTCCAGCATCCTTGACATTGACGTTCACCTTAGCAAGGCACTTAATCAAAGGTTTGCCAATCAATCTGTGTAAGAACGGGTTCGCATTTGTACGTTTGTGCAAGTGTGACGGTATTTGACTGTGGCTAAAGCTGTTTTCAACTGGCCATAGGCTCTACTGCCTCAATCGTCCAACGACTGGGCAAACATCTAAATTATAAGTTTTATCAAAAGTAGACTACAACTGGGAGCTGGTTCCACTGTAGAGGAGCTTGATTACTAGAATAACTGCCTCTTATTCTACAAGGCTCTAAGGCTCTAAATCAGGGGTGTCAAACTCCAGTCCTCGAGGGCCGGTGTCCTGCAACTTTTAGATGCGCCCCTGCTGCACCACACCTGAATGGAATAATTAGG
>CAEFZY010036153.1:0-16202 GCA_903066815.1 Brachyrhaphis roseni
CATATATAAGGCACACCGGATTATAAGGCGCACTGTCGGCTTTTGAGAAAATTGAAGGCTTTTAGGTGCGCCTTATAGTGCGGAAAATACGGTACATTGTTTGGTCAATTAGAAAAAGTTGTCCAAGACTTGGGGCATCAGAGCAGCCCCAGACCATCATACCGCCTCCACCATGCTTGATGGTCCTTTCAATGTCCTTTTAGTTTTATGCCAGATGTAGCGCAACTTTCCCTTTCCAAAAAGTTTCCTTTGAAGTGGTGCTTTATTAGATATTTAAGTCTGCTTCATCTTGTCAGACTCTTGATGTCTGATTCTATACGCCTTCCAGAAATCAAACTTTTGTTTGGTTTGTGAAATAGAACTGAAGGTAATGAGGGTAATCACAGTAAAATCGACAGGTGGGGAAATTGCCAGATTGGTTTGGATTGAAGGAAGTTCTTGTTTGAAATTTGAAGTTTGTACTCAACTTTCCATTGTCTGTTAATAGTATTAGTTTGACGACATGAAACATTTAAGAAGAAATATTTCAGAATCTTCTTGAAAGCACTTTTATGACTTTCATGTAGCCATGAAAGTGTAAGTAAAAGATGTTTGTTTCAGAATTTATAAGCTGAAATGTCACTGTGTAGCATAAAATTCCCACCTATACTCAACATTTTCTTTCTCTTCTGACCCTGAGCTACTAGTTTCAGATTCTACATGCACACTGTGTAGGGGTGTGTGTGTGTGTCAGCCTGTCTTGGGCACATCAAGTTGAGCTGTTGTAGAACAAACACCAGAGATCCAAGGATCATTGCTATTCCCGGAGTTTCGTCTCCCGCTCTTGTTTGTCTTGTCGCAGAGTCGAGCGCAACCTGCCACGCCGTGTGTTTGCGCATCTGCGTGTGTTTTCCGTGCATGCCCACACCTGGTTGCTCGCGGTCGGCACAAGAAGTACTGCCGACATGTTTGCGGGGAGCGCGCGCACAGCTGCACACGTGCGCTCCTCCGCTTCTTGCTCTTCCAAAGTCAACTCCGGGACGGAGATGTTGTCATGCGCCACCCGCTGCGACGGCGGCGTCTCTGCTGGCTGTCTCCACCCACGCACCGCTGTAGCCGCCGGCTCACTCGGAGGCTCCCCCCGAGCGACCGGAGCTTGTTTTGCTGATCTTTTCTGTCTGTCGCACCTGCAGTACGACGACCTGTGGAAACAGAGGTCAAGGAAGCCGGAGAAATTGCGTTTGTTTTCCCTCCAAACATGCCCGCACAGCTGGACTCACAGACAAGAGGGTTTTGTTTTTTTCCCCAGAAAATATGGCAGCTGTTTATATGCTTGTTGCTATTTTGTCTAAGTATTTTTTTTTCATGCTCATGAACATGATGTCTCTGTAGGAGATTTGTTTGTTGGGAAGAGGTCTTTATCAGCGGAAGTGTACTACTTCTGAGTTATGTGCAGCATACTCTACAATAACACTGATTATATGAAACCACAGTTTCAAGGGATCTCTGTATTTTCACAGAAAATGTGACAATGAGCTCTAACTGCGTTACTTAGCAATGAAAGACAACATATCCTAACTGATAGAGCATACTGATCATTATACTTACGTTAACTTTTAATGTTTTTTTCTTGTAACAAGACAAAGACATGAGCAGAAGTGCAGAATAAACGTACATGTAGAAGCAGAAGCAAAAAGTGTTTTGTTAATCTTGTAACACTACTGCTACTGTTTTACTAAATTATTCGGTTAGAGATAAGTCTTACAATGTCTCTATTGTAGGAATCAGGACTGATTTCTGCCAGCTGATTGGCAGTGTGCAGCTGCAAGTAAACTATTCTCCAACACAGCCAGAGAAATGCCAGTCATTCTGGTGCTTGCCTTTAATACCTGCGAGTTGTTATTGTAACAATCAGTGTTATACTTTAGCAACTGTAGCAACAGTTCCACCTTTTCTGTCTTAAAAAGTCAAATGATTTTATGAATATATGTGTAAATACCATTATAGTGGGCTATTTTTACTCAGCGATATGATACCTTGACAACACCGACACCTCTGCGTTGCAGCCTGACAACGGCTCTGCGCTCACATTGCTTTTCTTTGACACGTCGTCAAGCCTGAACACCGTGAAACTGAAAAGCTGAAATTAGTGTTTAAAAATGATGGGAGGAGGAAGCAGAGATATTTAAACACGTCTTCCCCATCTAAAGTACTAAAGTCAAACATTTTTCGCATATGCACTCCGGCCCATCGTTTGGATAATTTCACCTTTTTTGCCATTTCGCCGCAGCTTTTGCTCAACTGAATCGGCAGAATTCAGTCAGTCGAATGTCGGATTACTTCCAGTCCGTGCACGACACCTCGAGCTCTACCTCGGCGACCTGAGTTAGCAGTGTTTATCTGTCATGCAGCAGCGGCACAAGTGCCGTCATGTGAGCAGCGCGCAGACACAAACAGGACCGACAAGACACACAGCTGAGGGTCCGGGAGAGCGGCCATCTGATGCCAGCAGATGGAGCGATGGAGGGAGGAGAGCAGAGGAGAAGTTGGAAATCAGGGCGGCACAAAGTGAATGCTGGGAGGCTTTTCCAAAGGCACTGATTTCACTTCCCATCCTTTCTGCTCCAGCGAGCCCACCTTATGCTCCACTTCGGGGCAGAGGAGATAATAATTACTGATAATAACCATAACACTTGAATAACAGAACTTCACATTCAGCTGAACAATTAAGAGAAAAAGATAACTCCGTCAGATGCGCCCAGCAGAGTCTTGGAGTTGTTAGAAGTGAGGCTCAGGCCAATTTACGGGATCAATAAGGTGGGTTTTTTTTTTATATGTGGAATATGAAACTGCTGGGCTCACTGTAGCAACACTATCTCGGAAAGCCACTCGCTTTCGCTGCAACCTGAAGTCACCTCTCTCTTTCTTCCTTTGTTACAGAATGGAGCCGTTCCAGGGGAGCCCGTGAAGAAGGATGAAAACTCCCGGAGGGGGAACTGGGGCAACCAGATCGAGTTTGTCCTCACAAGTGTGGGCTATGCAGTGGGCCTGGGCAACGTCTGGAGGTTCCCCTACCTCTGCTACAGAAATGGAGGAGGTACGCGTTCCGGCTGCCTTTGGATAAAGACTGTAGCGGCGTTACAGAGGGTTCCCCTGCATCCTTAAAAAGTCTTAAAAGCACCATGACCTTAAAATGTCTTAAATTCATTTAAAAGTAGTATTTGCCCTTTGATTAATAGGAGGTCTTAAATTTAGTGATGGCAGAAATATTTAATATTGTATATCATATGTAGTTTATTTTTGCTCTTGAGACTTTTCTGTCAGGCAAAAGTTCAGCCATTGCCGACTTCGTAAAAATGGCTACCCTGGGGATCCACATCGTAAAAACAACATTTATTACGAAAGCAGTTTCACACACATAACACATTATTAGAAACATTTTCATTTGTTCTGTTAACTAGTTACTGTTTTTTTTTTGTTGTTATTTTTTTTGAGAGAATTTTTTTTGCTTTAAAGTTTAGAAATACCTTTTTTTAAATAATTTTTCAGTGCCGGTGGCTTTTATTGGACAGTAATCTGTCAGGAATGTTACACAGAGACGAGGAGAAGGACCAAACTGTGGAGTATATCTATGATAGAAGATTGAAAGACATTTAATTAAATTTAATTTCATTTAATCAGTTTTCATCCTTTACAATTTAACCACAGCACTTACATAAGCGTTGCCTTGTAAAAATATATACACTTTTTTTTTTTTTTTTTTTTACAAAACATGCCAAATAAACCCCACAAGCTTTGGATTTAATATTTTGTTTGCATTCACTTGCTAGACCAACACATTTATTTTTAAAGTGGAAATAACACTCCTTGATATTCTTCTTTTTTAACATTAAAAAAAGTCTGAAAAGTGTGGTGTACACGTGTAAGTAGCTCCCTTTACTCTGATAGCAGTAAACAAAATCCAGCGGAACCAGTTCAGAAGTGGTAAATAAAGTGGATTTAATCACAGTTACAGCCACAAACTATCACTCCTAGATTGTTTAGCGGTTTACCTCATGTATCTGACACATAGGTGGGATCCTGGTAGAGAGCTGCATCCACACGCCCTGACCCTGCATCCGTCGGTAGATGTTGTG
The DNA here is from genome assembly GCA_903066815.1 of Brachyrhaphis roseni. Lineage (NCBI taxonomy): Eukaryota > Metazoa > Chordata > Actinopteri > Cyprinodontiformes > Poeciliidae > Brachyrhaphis > Brachyrhaphis roseni. The sequence continues at coordinate 4,116 of CAEFZY010036153.1, forward strand.
TAGCTTTCAGAAGATGGCTGACTCTTTAGCTGTAGTGACGAGGTTTCTGACTTTGCCCTGGATCAGCTGGTACGACAGATTACACCCGAAAACACACATGCAGATGTTTCTCACGGTTGGCCGTCTAATTTCTGCTTGAGCACGGCTGGACGGCCTCAGCTGGACATTTACTGACCCCTCAGCGAACACACGACGTGTTCTCACCACAGATGAGGTTTATCTTTGCTTACTTGTTCTTTTTTCCGTTACTTGGAGTGCTATGTGTTCCTGCTAAGTCGAAGATGCAGGTTTGATTTCTTTTCAAAAGTAAAACCAGCCAACTTGCAATTAACACGTACCTGGTTAATCAACCTGAAGAAATTCAGAAATAGGATAAAATAAAATAAAAAATAAAATGTTTTTTTGGTTCCTGTTTGGATTCTGTTGAATTTGTTGTCACAAACATATCTCTGAAATGTTTCCAGGGAGATACATGTCAAGAATAGTGCTTGAGACCAACATTGAATTTTATTATTCATAAAGTGGACAAAGCAGTCACATTCGGACATGTAGCTCTAAATCCACATTTCACTATCCAAATATGAGTTCCTCCCACAAATAACCAATTGCAAATTTACAAAGACAAAAATATTTCTGACTACAGTCACCAGTGTTTGCCTACATTCAAACATTAAATCTGCAGGCGCCGCAGAACTGTGGAGGAATCCTGTTTGGGTTGGTATTTCTAAATCAGCAAGTGATGTGAATGTTTACGCAAAGCTGAATTTTCCTCCCCTATTAGTAGTTTTAGTCCGAGGAAAGACTTTGATAAAAATAAAAATGGATCTGATTGTACACAATTATTACACATGTGGACAAATATGATCTGTACAAATTGTAATAGGTTGTGAGAATGAAGATCTTCCTTTGGTTTACAATCATTTTCGAAATCATTTTGCACTTGACATGGACGGTTTTTACAGCTGACATGATGACAGGAATGATTTGCAAAGATACCAAACAAATAATTGACTCTTTCTGTGATGTTTTTTTTTTTTTTCTTGTTTGCTTTTTCTTGTTTTTTTGCTAGTTTACGGTATTTGGCAAATATTTCACACAATCTGTGTGTTGTAAGCAGCGATGGTCTTGTAGGATCTGACACTTAGGGTGTCATTTATAGAAAAATATGTTAACGTGGGGAGGCTGATATCCGATTCTTAGCAAGAATGGAGAGACCTTATGTTGTGTGGACCTAAAAGATGGATGAAAAATGTGATTCATTGTTGTACAATAGAAACTGTAACTTTTTTAGTATCTTAAAATTATAATGTATTACAATTGAAAATTGATTCCTGTGGTAATTGTTGGTCGGTGGCCTTACAAATCATTATGGATCTTTCTCTGAAGTGAGAATTGCTCTGTCCTGCAAAGCAAGTAGGAGGCAAACTATCCATAATCAGCATAAAGTTCTTTGAACTCTACCATGAAGCTTACAGTTTATGGAGAAACGTATGCTTATGTTCAGACGTGAGCATGGCTCCAACTTTACAGAAATAGGCGTAGTCATTTTCAGGTCGCTCTGAAGCTTGCTGCTGCAGTTCGATTGAAATCTGCAATTTTCGATATATGTTTCATTCATTCTGGTAACCTAGCAATAAGAAAAATAAATGGATGGATATTGAGTTCTGTAAAAGTCCCAAACTACCAGACCTCCGAAGCTTAGTGTGACTCATAACTAAATTACTTTACTTTAACAACAGTTTTCCCCTCCCTCCTCTTTCTGCTTCTGCAATGTTTAATGATGCAGTGCATAATTGCCTCTCACGATTGCCCCCTTCTAGATCCCTCTGTTTTTTGGATAGCAATTAACGTGTAGATGGAAAATTCCCTCGCAGCATTTATGCATTTAGTTCTTTTTAATTACCTGTAAAATCAAATGAAATATCGTATCTTGAGTTTTTGCCCGTGTGTCTCCCCAGGTGCCTTCATGCTGCCGTACTTCATCATGTTGGTATTCTGCGGCATCCCTCTCTTCTTTCTCGAGTTATCCTTCGGTCAGTTTGCCAGCCTCGGGTGTCTGGGTGTCTGGAAGATCAGCCCTATGTTCAAAGGTAAGCGTTCAAATACGTTTTCGTCCAACTTTTGGTTTTGTGAATGAACTAAGCAAACAGGATGAAAGAAAAGTTGCGAACACACAACATAATAATACTACGTAATAAACCGACAGTGGCTGTTTTTTCTTGCAAAGATGTCGAGCGAAACATTTGCAGGACATTTCACGCCTTTATTATTATATTTTTTTTTTTGGTTCTTCTTCTCCTCTCCACGTTCAGGTGTTGGTTACGGCATGATGGTGGTGTCCACCTACATCGGGATCTACTACAATGTGGTCATATGCATCGCCTTCTACTACTTCTTCATGTCCATGACGAACCTGCTGCCCTGGACGTACTGCAACAACCCCTGGAACACGCCGGACTGCAGCGGGGTGGTCAGCAGCGGCGCCCAGCTGAACGGCAGCCTGGTGAACGCCACCGCCGGCCTGGTAGCCGGGGTGACGGAGGTGGTCAACCGCACCAAGAGGACCAGCCCCAGCGAGGAGTACTGGAAGTAAGATCAAGTTGCTGCGAATTCAAACTAAGATTACAAAGTCTTTTTCTGAGGCAGAGAGAGAAATTGCGCTTTTTCTTTCTTGTCTGTGCAAATGTAATTGCACAAAGCCTTGCTAAGCAACCCACAGTTGGTATGGCGAAGAAGTCTTGCTGACTGAACAACTTTTGTCTGTACGCATCACTACAGTTAAAGACAACCTCAGTCGACCTACAGAATTATTCTATTTACGCCGGTCAAAAAGACATTACACCTGGCAAGATAAGCTTTGATAGATAATTCTTCTCCAGCATCTCATCAGAAAGTTTTTCGAAGCAAAAGTGAACCTCAGCTAGTTCCAGCAACAAAAAAAAAAAAGGGGAAAAAAATTATTGCGATGAAAACATTTTAACATGTTAAAATCTATGCAATTAATCCATTTAAATGAACGCGTTAAACTACTGGCTCTAGTTTCCATAAAAACATTAACTCAGGGGCCTGGGTGGACAGCCATACCTAGTACCAGGCAATAAAACAATTACAATATTCTGTTGAGAAAAAAAAAATGTCAGTAAAACTAAAGTGCTTAAACATATTGAAGTTTCTGGTTGTTGCGTAACAAAATGTGAGATGACATGGATGGAGAACAGCTAATTTGTGGTAGCTTTCTTTCTTATTCTACAATATAAAGACGTCAGATTTGGGGAACAGTAAATGAAACTTGTCGACTCTTTGCTCATTCGTTGGCTTTTCCTTTCAGGCACTATGTGCTGAACATCTCCGATGACATAGGAAACTTCGGGGAGGTCCGCCTCCCCATCCTGGGCTGCCTGGCTGTTTCCTGGTTCGTGGTTTTCCTCTGCCTCATCAGGGGCGTGAAGTCTTCAGGAAAGGTCAGGTCTCAAGTGCAAATTCACAGCGTTTCTCGTATTCGCAGGTGAAGCACTTCAACCGATTTCAGCAGCTTTCTGTGTTGACTGTGTCCGTGTGCAGGTGGTCTATTTCACAGCCACGTTCCCTTACGTCGTTTTGACTATTCTGTTCATCCGTGGGATCACATTGGACGGCGCTATAAATGGCATTAAGTACTACCTGACTCCACAGTGGCAGAAGGTTCTTGATGCAAAGGTGTGTACTGATCTAACTTGGAAAATATTTATTTTAAATTGAAGTGTTTTATTTATTTTTTCCCCCTGGCATTGCCTCTGTTTCTTTGTGGTTTTGTCCCTGCAGGTGTGGGGAGACGCTGCCTCGCAGATCTTCTACTCCCTGGGCTGCGCCTGGGGCGGTCTCATCACGATGGCTTCTTATAACAAGTTCCACAACAACTGTTTCAGGTAAAGACTGACGAAAGACGTGATTTGAAGGAGTGGTTCTGTAATTTAAAAGAAAATTAATTCAAAGTCCACCACCAGTGGGGCATGCGGTGGTGGCTTAGGGGTTAGCGCAACCCACATTTGGAGGCCTTGAGTCCTCGACGCGGCCGTCGCGGGTTCGACTCCCGGACCCGACGATATTTGCCGCATGTCTTCCCCCCTCTCCTTACCCCCTTTCCTGTCAGCCTACTATCAAATAAGGGACACTAGAGCCCACAAAAAGCCCCCTGGTGGGGGAAAAAAACCCCAAAAAACAAAGTCCACCACCAGTGTAAACACGGTACAAGAAGACTTTACCTTCTTGTACCGTGTTTGCCGCTTTCTTGATGGACTATTTTTATTTATTTTTTACGTTTGTCACATTTTCTTATTTCAGAACATCAAACCAGTTGACATGTTATTCAGCGACAACACAAGTAAACAGAAAAGACCATTTTTAAATGTATGTGTTTTATTATTAATGGAGGAAAAAAATCCAAACCTACATGGCCCCATTGCCCCACAAATGTCTTATAAATGTCTGGGTCACCCTTAGCAGCAGGTTTAAATATTTAGTGGTATATTTATATATATATTTTTAAATGCAAATCAGCTAAGCTCCATTTTAAAAAAAGGATTCCATCTAATTAGATACAGGACACCCGTAAAAACTACCAGACTACATCTCTGGATTTCCATAGACAGAATGGATCTGAGGATTTGTAGACGTTCTCCATTCAGAGTCTCGCTGTGGAAGAATGACCAAAGCAGAGGATGACACGATAAGTGGCAGCCCACGTCTCTCCTCATTATGCAGAGTGACATGTGCATCTTTTCTCTACGAGTCTGGGGTGTTTCTCTTTTGGTCTGTGCGCTAAGTTGTTAGTGATGTTGCCGTGGCAACATGTAAATTTAGGGAATATAGCTTCTGGTAATCATTATGGGAAGGGATGCATTTATTCAACTTTTCAGCTTAAAGTTGGAGGGTTTTTTTCCTCTAAAATAGGACCTTCCCACTTTAATTACTTACATCCTGGTACTTGTATTATTATTTTTTCTACCAAAAGCTCACTGATTATTTGATCAGTTACTCAGTACTTGAGTAGACTTTTTACCAAATACTTTTCTACTCTTACTTGAGCATTTCTCGGATGGTTACTTTTTACTTTTACTTGAGTAAAAATACATTAAAGTAGTGCTACTTTTACTTGAGTACGAGTTTCGGGTACTCCACCCTCCTCTGCTCTCTCCACAGTAAGTAAGAATAACTTTGAAACTATTTGACAGAGCAAGGTAATTTTTTGACTTGTGCTTAGAGGCAGTTTGCTCTGTGCTTGGTCAACAGGGGAGAGAGAGCAAGCAGCATTGGAGAAGGTTCACACATAGGAAGTGGGCAATAAAAGGACCGGACTTGTCATTTATTTCCAAAGGTTGTCCCCACATGTTGACAGTGACGGTGCCAAGAGGCTCCAGAGGGCAAAGAGGAAGGTTGAAGATATGATTTGTTCCTCCTCTAGCAGCGTGAGATAGCATTATCTGCCCAGGCAGCTGCACAGAGGTGCCAACGAGCTTCTGTTCTGCAGCTCAGGCCCCATAGAGACACACACCACCAGTCAGCACATGAGCAGAAGTGCAAAGCGAAGGAGAGAGCAGTCGCAGGGGTGGAAAAAAAACAAACAAAACAGGCATTTATGTTCTGAAAGACATCCTGTTCAATAACTTTAGTGGAAAATAGAAGGGGGAAAAAATGCGCAATTCCCCTGTTGGACCTGAACTACCGGAAAGTTTGAGTAAACGCAATGCAGAGAATGGATGAAAAGAAGAAGTCAGTGAGCTGTCACCAGGCGTCCATCCTGACTCCTGTCTCGTTTCATCTCACTACACATACAATCTTTACACAGAGTAAACTCAACTCTGGCATTTAGGATTAAAGAATTGTTGGACTTAAAAAGTTATGATTGATCCCTACCAGCTCAGCTTACTCCAAATTAGGGATGCACCATATTATTGGCACGGTATCGGTATCGGCCGATATTAGCTGTAAAATCTAATATCGGACATCAACCATTTTGTCAAAAGAAGTCACCGATATAAAAGTCGTGGCAATGGTGCCTTCAGCACAGCATAATGTCAAATCTGCACAGCTTGAGTGCTGTCATTGTCTAGACAGAGTAAATGTCATGCATTCATTTGACATTAGACATAATGCAAGTTGAAAGTCTTACGTCATTTTCAGACTCGCATTTGGTAGCAGGCTAAATTGACAAACGTAATGCAGTATTTTAATTCCACAGTAGAAAAAAACCTTAGAGTTTCAGTAAGCAGGTTTAGGGAAAAAAAATATTGGCATTGATATTGGTTATCGGCCAAATGAGTTTTAGTACATCGGCATATCGGATAGATCGACTCCAACATTGTGCATCCCTATTCCAAATCTTTTTCCCAAGAGTATGCACAAGTTAGGCCTTTTTTTTGATTCAACTCAAAAAGGTCATCAAAGCAAAAGCTGCTAGTGTGTTTATTTGTACATTAAAAATAGTGGAAGTTTTTCGATTTGATCCATTTAAGGAAAAGCAAAAATTATTGGACGATTCGGAGCTTCTCTTTTTGTATTTGTTTTTCAACCATATAAGACCGTTTCTTGATTCACCCTTAGTGGTTGGCGTGGACACTGAACTGTAAAATAGTGTTATCACCATCACAACAACATGTTTCCCTGCGGTTTACCAAACGTCTCTGCGTCTTTTCCTTCCTTTTCCGATACACAGAGACAGCATCATCATCAGCATAACTAACTGTGCCACCAGTGTGTACGCCGGCTTCGTCATTTTCTCCATCCTGGGCTTCATGGCGCACCACCTGAATGTTCCGGTGTCTGAAGTGGCTGATCATGGACCCGGCCTGGCCTTCGTGGCGTATCCTGAAGCCCTCACCCTGCTGCCAATCTCACCTCTCTGGTCGCTGCTGTTCTTCTTCATGCTCATCCTCCTGGGGCTGGGAACTCAGGTGAGAACAGGCTAAAGTTTTTATTATTATTATTATTAGTATTGAAATATGAAAATATGAATGAAACTTAAACAGAAGGTACTGAAAGGTAACGATGGAGATGGGGACAACACTGGTAAACCAGCAGATTAGTATTTTAGTTTGAGTCTCCATTTTTCTTTACTTTGGCTTAAAGCATTTGCAGAATCTTTCCTCATACAATCTTAACAACAGTGTTTATTTTCACCCATTAATACCTTATTTTTTATGATGATTCAAATAAATATAAGGTGAGATAAAGTCTCTTTCAAAATGGGGAAGATAGAAGAACAAGGGTAAACACCAAATGTAGATCTTAGTTTATATAGATTTCATTTCAGTTTTTTTTTTTAGTGGAAGTTGGAACTTTAACAGAATAGAAAGGATGTTATTTATTTATTTAGTTATTTTATAAAACCTAATAGTTTACAGTTTTATACAAACTAGTTGGATTATTGTCCAGTTTTATGACTAGTTGTGTCCAACATCGCTAACTTCTTCACTGATGGTTTAGCTGGAAAATCCTGAAACATTTATTTGATTTATGTGAAAACTTTCCCCCATCATGAGACTGTCACTGCCTCTCACTGCACTGATTCTTATAATATTAATCATATGTTATTCTTTATTTAGATTCATAAATTTATTATTATTTTTTACAATTATCAAACTCATAATTGTGATATTTTGAGCACAAATTAGAATATATAAACATAATTTTATAGTAAAGTTGGTTTCCTTAAGTGTTTATATATATATATATATATATATATATATATATATATATATATATACATACATTTAGAGCTTACAATCAGGGTTTTTTTATATAGACAAAATAAAATAGTTAAACTCACATATTTAACATTAACATTATTCCCCCTCCAAAATGTCAAAGTTTGAATGACATTCTTCCGCTCAGCGGGCGCGGGAAGGACCGTCCCTGAACTGTCAAGGATCATTTTCATCTCCTCTCAGTATGTTGCGGATGAATTTGAGCAAGAGCTTTTCCAGTTTTAATCCACAGTTTGAACTCACTCCCTAAACCTTGTTCTTGTATTTTTTATTTCTTTTTTTCAGTTCTGCCTGCTGGAGACGCTGGTGACGGCCATCGTGGACGAGATCGGCACAGACTGGATTATCAGAAACAAGACCGTGGTCACACTCTCAGTGGCCGTCGTGGGTTTCCTGCTGGGCGTCCCGCTCACCACGCAGGTCAGGCATGCCGCCGCCGCAGTGTTTAAACGCTTTCTCCTGTTTGGGACGCGTTTCAGCGAAGTCTTGCTTTTTGTTTGTTTGCAGGCAGGAATCTATTGGTTGTTGCTGATGGACAACTATGCTGCCAGTTTCTCTCTGGTCATCATTTCCTGCATCATGTGTATCTGCATCATGTATATCTATGGTAAGTAGGGTGACAATCAAACCTATAATATCCAGCATGTTACTGTTAGCAATATGTTTTTGTTTGTTGTTATGCAAACCAACCAAAATCTGACTGAAACGGACAAGTTTTCTTTATATTTAGTTTTGCTAGGCTAATTGTTGCTACTCAGATCTCACATTTCAAAACAGACGAGAACTCATCAACACAAGCATTGCCTGTAGAAAAGCAAAAACATGGAAGGTTTTAAAGGATGCGGTTTATTGTGCATATGAGGTCATGCTATAAAAATGTCCTTTGTGTTTTTGTTTTTGTAGTTCGGTGGACTTCTAAATTATTTCAGCAGAAAATTATATGTTAATCTATATATGGTTATATATTAAACCCTTAACTGTTATATTAGGGATTTACCACAATACACAATATGTCTGACAATACCTGAGCTGAAAATCTGAAAATCCACTCTTAATCTGTCCTAGTGTTACACAAATTGGAAAACTGACGTAACATAAATTTTCCAATTTTGGACAAATTGGCTAATTAAGACATAATGACACACTAGCAAAGAGACAGTGTGGCTGAAAAATAGAAAAAGTATGGCAGACCTGGAAACCTACTGAGACACCTCAGCCAAGTTAAGAAAGCATTAATTATGAAGTTTCGCTAACACTTTATTTGAAGGGGTGTGCATAAGACTGACATGAAACTTTCATAAACATAATCATAACTCCTGTTGAGAAATGAAGGAGTCTTGAGGAATGTCTGACCGTTGTCATATAGTGTCATTGTGAATAATCACACTTTTCATCCAACGTTGTACTAAAACTTGCATTAAAAGCTGAATGACACTTCACGGCAACAGCCGTAAACATTCATGAAGACTCCTTAGTATCATGATTACGACAGTATTATGTCGTAATCATGATATTAAGTATTATGCACACCCCTTCAAATAAAGTGTTGCCAAAGTTTTTAAAAAATTCATGATAACTCTGGAGGAGCTGCAGAACTCTAAAGCTGAAAGAAAAATTATGTTTTTTTGTTTTCTTTTTGGTGTAATTTTTGTTGCTAGAGGCCATGTAGGAGGACACGGCAAACATTTTTAAGAAGCTGCTCTAGTCCCCTAAGTCCAAATCTGAACATTTTGTCCTGCATGCAAAACACATACTTTGTTGTTCAAATGGGAGGAAGTTCAAGGTGTAAAAATATTTTTGCAAGATACCATATTCTAATAAGAGCAGAAACACTGCTCCGAAATTGTAAGAGAGGACTATACAGCAAAGAAGCTAGTGACGCATTCTCTTTTCTGCTTAAAATGCACAGACAGCAAAAGTCTGACTCCTCATTGTAATTTTGACCATGTTATTCCTGGAACAAAAGCTCTAATTCAGCACACACACACACACAAGTTCCAACTCATGAACTGATCAGGCCCATTTAAACATTCCAGATTTCTTGTATTCTTCTCCATAATCAGACCGAACCAAATGACACGCGCTGTCTTTTAATTAAAACACCAAATGTCAGAATTTCACGAGTTGTAGCAGCACTGAAACAATTAATCGCCTCATCAGAGCCCTTGTTCGTGTAAATTAACCTGCAGTCACCGTTAAAGATGACTCATCCGCCGGTTTCCAGCGGGGGGCATTTCCCCTCTAATTAGGACTGTGATTCCACCAAACCTGTCAGCTGAGCTAAGCAGAAGCGTCAGGAGAGTCGTTGTTATTCTGAGCAAAGGCACCGAGGGTTTGAAACGCTTTCAGGAATATAGATCAGTTATAGTCAGAGTATCAACAAGCAGGAAAAAAAAGGATTGATTCATCAAGATTTTGTTCCCTGAAAAACCTAAAAAAAATAAAAATAAAAAACCCCCACACAAATAGATGGTAACAGTTTTGTTAAAAAAAAGGATGAAGGATAGGAGTCTTTGTAAGACTTGTCTTCCTGGATGAACATTTGTTTCCTCTTCTTTCCAGGTCACAGAAACTACTTCAAGGATGTTGAGATGATGCTGGGCTTCCCTCCTCCTCTCTTCTTCAAAGTCTGCTGGAGATTCATCTCACCTGTCATTATCTCTGTAAGTTCACACACACACACAGTGATGTGAAGCCAGGAACGCTGCGGTTCAGTAGAGTGGATGTTTAAAAAAAAAAACAAAGAGAGAGAGAAACGTTTCTTGACTTGTTGACCAGTTGTTGGGGACCTGACCTACATTCCGACTAATCTCCTCGCTCACTGCTTTTCTTTGCAGTCTAAGTCTCTCAGAGCATGGAGCTACAGTCAATAGTATTTCCCAAACAGCCAAATTAGTCCTTTCATTCCCACTCTGTCAGCTGAGAAATGTGTTGTTGTGGATTACTGGTCACATCTTGGGCACTTTTGTTCTCTTTCGCATTTCACCTCACAATAGGATGCCCTGACTACAAACGCCACGTTAAAGCTTCCTCTGACCTCGGGTGTTGGGTTTGTGATTTTTAACTTCCTGCGTGCTGCGAGAGAATGAAATGCTTTCTTTTGTTTGTTCTTGTGTTACGCAGCAGGTGAAATAAGTTGAGGTATTGAATGTGACACAATTTTTCGTAGGACATCAGGTGTTGGTAAAAAACAAAAACAAAGTGAAACAGTTTGTTACAGAAATTATTCATGGCAGAATTAAGTTTCATGCATTTACATCAATTTAATTTTATTTAAAAACTCATATTGTATACATATGCCTTTAAATTAATTATTATATACACAATCTAATCAATTCTAGAATGTAGTGAATGTAATTAGCTAATATATACTAACAAAGTCTAAATTATTAAAGTTGTAAAACAAACAAGATTCTGATATTCAAACTTTATGTGAACGGTTTTCATTGAAGTGAAATGGGAGGTCGGACACAATGTCCTTCACCAGTAGGTGGCAGTAAAGTCCCTTTAAGTTGGCTGCCTCCTGTCTTAAGTCGGTGAAAGAAGAAGAGGATGTACTTTCCCCAACACTCAGGTTCATGTGGCTTTGTGGGTAGGGTAGTCGTATTTTGATCAGAAAGTTGTAGGTTCGATTCCAGCTTCCTTTCGCCACATATTGATGTGCCTACTGATCAGTGTGTGTTTGTGAATGAGTGAATGTGACTAGTGTAAAACGCTTTGAGGAATCAAAAATGAATGACTGAATACAATACATAAACCTAAGTGATTACAATAAATAGGATTTATTACACTGATGAATACGAATCATGTAAGGTTCATTTGATAGGTTTGCATTAAAATGATCTAAAATAGGTAAATGGAATTAGTCATGTGATAAAATGACACAAGTCTTAAGAGTTAGGGTTAAATATTTCTGTGAGTGCAGGAGCCACCTTGAAGCTTTTCTAGAAAGTATTGAATCAAGTGAATGTGTTCGATGCGTTTTCAGCCACTAACGCTGAAAATCAATTGAACAGTAAAGTTCTTGCACTTCTAAATCCAAAGGAAAAATTATATTGGGAAAATATTAGAATAGAATAGAATTCAACTTTATTGTCATTGCACTGTCACAAGTACAAGCAACGAAATGTAGTTTGCATCTATCCAGAAGTGCTATACATGATATAGATATTTATTTACAGGTGTACAAAAGGCAAGGAGGTGTGCAAAAGAGTAATGGCAAGAAGTTGTAACAGTTCGTGTTGTGTATGTGTGTGAGGACAGTCCATATGTTATTGTTGTGTGTGGGTATAGGGGAGTGCAGTTCTTATAGTTTGTGTCAGGAGGCGTTCAGGAGCGTGACAGC
>CAEFZY010036165.1:0-22391 GCA_903066815.1 Brachyrhaphis roseni
TATATATATATATATACACACTAAGTGTAACAAGTTATAAAAAAACTGTCACAAAATCTTCACACCTATTTCCTCTCTTTGTTTCAAGTATATGAATACACTGTGTTTGGAAAACCCCTGACTATTAGATTAATTAATAAGAAATGGCCAATGTCAACTATTTCCCTTTGATTTCAGAAATTAGCTTTAGGCTGCTCTTTTTAGGATGCACTTCAATGTTTTCATAGACAGTGGAAACTTCTGAGCTTCAAAGTCACCAGCCAGAGCAAACGTTTGCTATTTATATTAATGCTTTTGGCATTTTATTTAATTGGAATTTCAAAAAGCAGTTTTATTGCAGTTAAAAATTTGCATTTTTAACTGCAATAAAGTCTTTTGGTCCACATTTCACACACAAACTAATACAGAAGCTTTTTGAACATGTTCAGAATCCTGTTTTTCAGAAGTCTGGAACATTGTCACTTTAGTTGCATTGCAAGGTCGTTAATTCTAAGCTGATAAAAAAACAAACAAATTACATTTAATGTTTTTTGACAAAATTATGGCTTTCAGTTGTTTTTGGCAGTTTTCATGACTCATATACATGGTATTATGAACAAATATTCAGTATAAAAGTCTGTTTGTAGGCATCATTTTGTCTTAATCAAATTAAGCTATCAGGAAAAACATATTCTCTTATTTTCCTTCAAGAGATAAGATATCTGTTTCCCTTTTTGCAACTTGGTTTATACTTATGATTCTGGCAATGATAAGAACAACTGTCTGTTATTCAAATTAGACAGGCCTAGTTAATGCTTCAAAACATTTGGTAATTTGTGTCCTTTACAGTAGCTCTTTAGGAAGTCCACAGGGGAGCTGCTATCACACAGTTCCAGGTGGGCAAGACAAGAGGTAAAATTGGCTTCTTCCTAATTAGATAATGGCCACTTGTACCACTCTCAGTCTCTGTTTTTGGCTCCACAAAAATAAGGAGCTATTTGTCACATAATTTGTTTTAAGGCAAGAGAAAGACATGTTGAGATACCACTGATATATTTGTTAAAAGATTTAAAAGAATTTTGTTTTGCTATTTCACAAAGCCTGAATTCTAAAATCAGTGTTGACTCAAAATCATCAAGTGACATAGACAGATTAATGGAGGTGTGATGCTTTCATAAGAATAAGTAAGACTAAAAGTGGGTAATATCAGATCATTATCAAATGTGTGGGTCAGTGTAAACCTCAACCTCTGGAGTTGGACAGATCTAAGTAAAATTTTATTGCATTAGGTGCTGGAATTAGTGATTTCAAAGAATAAAATATGTGATATAAACTGTATAGGGCACATTTTTGATTAAAAAAAAAAAAGAATCACCCTTTAATTATCCCTTTTTGAATGAGAGCAACAGACAGATGCAGCATCCTAATTTAATCATTATTTTCAAATTGGACAGAAGTTAGTAAAAAGCCACACTGGTGGCAACAAGGCGGGTGGTGTTTAGTTTCATGCTTGTTTCTTAAAAAAAAAAAAAAAAAAAAAAAAAAAAAAACATTTCATGTCTTTTTGCACTTAACAGGCAGAATTTCACCATAAGTTGAAGGAATTGCTTGTTAAATGGCTTTTTCAAAACTTAATTTACATTTGTTTTCAGATAAAAATCTGAACAACCTGTTGCAAACATGTTCATAATTGTAATTAACATTTTTTAACATCTTCTCAAAAATTTTCTTCATAAAAAAAGGTTATGAAAGTAAGCCATTTACACTTGTTTTTATTCTGATTGTAAGTATGAATTTTCTTTTGGTTTTATGTTGATTGTCATTTCGAAATTGACATTGTGGCAGTGAGACCACATATTGCGCTGTCTAAATCTGTGAACTATCATTCCCAAATTTGGTTTCACAACAGCCTCTGCACTTACAACAAACAATCTTGAGAATATTATGTGATTCTCCCTGGGCAGAGTGAACATTTTTGTCTCTAAACTGTCTTTATCACCAGACATGTCTCACTGATGAGACCATTAAATAAGCTGTCCAAGTTGTAGTTTCTGGCAGCCCACTCACACAGATTTTTTTTTGCCCTTTTCCCCATATCTTACTTATTTGCCCAGCCCTTCCTGGAAATGTCACTAAGGAGATGTAGTTGTCAGTCAGATTCCTTAGTTTTCATCTTTTTTTTTCATCTCCTTTCTTCTTGTGTTTCCCATTATCTTTCTTTTCTTTTTGTTCCTCCTTCTTCCCTATCAGTTTCACCTTTCGTTTCCTTCTATCATGTGTAAAGCTATCTCTCTATCATTAGGGAATAGGTTGACATTTACTGATGGATATTGTTGTAATTTGCTTGCCCTATTACCTGAACATACAAAACCTTACTTTGCACTTTAGTCTGTCAGACTCTAATGACTTTGATCTCTCACTTGAGTTTTAAATGAACATATAGGCTTAACTCATTAGTGTTTAATAAATCAATCTTCTTTTTTAAATTAATTGTTTTACTCACTTGTTCCTTGTTAGAAATCAGCTAAGCAGACTTTTCAGTCATTTGCACATGTATATCATTTAAACAGTAATATCATTTAGGTAGTTGTTTTTTTATATGCACATTATGACTTTGTGTACCTTTTAAAAACTATTCTTGTGTGTCTTTAGCTGCTTTAGTATGTGGGCAGCAGCTGTTCCACTGGGTATATCTGTGAATAATTAATACATACAGTTCTCATCTCTCTGAAGGATTAATTAGATACAAAGAAAACACAGAAGTTGGCCTTTCTGACATACATATTTCGAGGTATGCGGAAAAACATGTAGTACCTTTTATATTCCAAAACCATTAAATTAAACCGATTTACTGTTGCAGTGTCTAGCTCCAGCGCTAAGTTCAAAGTAGAAAGTAACTATAACTTGCAGTAAGTTCAACACCATTTTCTTCTGCTTTTTTTGCTGCTGGTTTTTTTTTTTTTTTTTTTTACTTCTCTGCATATAATTGGCTGTAAAGTTATACTTTCAAAAAGTTCAGAAATCTAATGGCTTATGTTACGTAAATTGATCTAGTATAATGAATGGAAGATTGTGGGGTTATGTAAATGTAAATGTTTAGATATTTGATTATAAGAATAAAACATTCAAAATTATAGGTTGTTAGAGCTATAAAATACTATATACTCTTTTTATTTAACCCAAAATGCACTTTCATGTAGGTCTGACAAAAAATGATCCTCTAATTAAGTGGAATATATACTGAAGAAATCCTTAAATTGGCAAAGCTAGCAAGTCACAAAAATCAATTGTTCATTCTTCTTGTACTGACCTTTCTTAGTTGATTTCCTGGTACAGGAAAACAACATTTCAAGACAAACTTTTCCTTTTTACTTGTTTTTAAAATATTGCCAATCTATGAGTTTAATCATTTTTGGGGGTGATTTGAAAATGATACTGTTCAGGGCTATAAAATCTTGTTTTAACATGAGGGCCATGATGTAGAGACAACAACTCAAGTCCTACCTAGTAAGGCTCTATTTACATAACATATAACACAAATGGTCTGTTGCGTTTTGGTCTCTTGCTTAGAATAACACCATTACGGCGACAAAAATGCAAAGGTTAGATAATAGGCTCCTGAATCATGTACATGTAAATGCAAACTGCAAATATTTTGACCTTCTTGTTCCGTCTCTGCAGCTACACCTCTTCAGATTACTTATATCAAGGCAAAATTAGCTTCTTGTTGAACATTTATGCAGTCGGTGACGATACACAAATTACATGCATCAGATATGTGTGCTCCTGTACAAGTGTAGGTTTACAAAAATACACCTCTGAATCAGAAAGTTCACAAAGTTTCACCATCTTCTTTGGGCCTAGCATGCACAATACATAGTTTCCAGTGATCCTTGCTTTTTCTTTTGCTGTTGTGTAAATGCGATTTATTTTGGCTCCATAATGAAAAATGTTTTTTGCAAAATTCAAATCTTATTGTTCCCTGACAACCTCTAAAATATTTGGGCTCTGGTTGACTAACACGTAGAGTCCTAAGCCAGTTTTCATCTATTCATGTTACATTTATAATAACCACTTCAATATTTTTGAACTGAGCTCTGTGTTAAATGATGTCAGGTTTTTTAAAACAACTAAATATATCTTCTGACATCTTACATATACCGCAGTTTTTTTTGTTGTTTTTTTTTATTGCTTCTTTTCTTTATAGACAAACTAAATTCAGAAATCCAGATTGGGGAAGGACATGTGGTGGGGTAGAGTAGGTCCTCCAAATGTGGAAGTTGTTAGTCCTTGACGCATCCATCTGTGGCTCAATTCCTGAGCTTAAGGCCTTTACTTTATGGCTTCCCCTACCTCCTTCTTTCTCTGGCTATTTCCTGTCAGATTACTGCCAATAAAGGACAGTAGGGTGACAAACTGTTCAAAAAGGGAAATCCAGAAAGGTGTAATAAAATATGAAGAACTGGTGGGGGAAATATATGCATGTAAAACAAACAACACAGCTGTAAACTAATGAGGTGGAAAAGGAGACGAAATGTCAGAGTTCCAAACTTGAGGGAAAGAACAGAGCCTGTTTTCCACAAAGTTGGAACAAGAAACAGAGACAGGAAGTGAAGTAGAACAAAATCCATAAGGTCAAAACTCATTATCTCTGTATACAAATTTTCCCAGAAAATTCCAACAATACTTTGCTTGGATAATGTGACAAATTTGCACTAATTGCCCAATTATACAAAATAAGTCAGCAAATGTATCATTGTAGTTACACCTACATAGATGCTTTAAATGCACAACAAGAAATGCTTTCAGATTAGTGATTACAAGGCAGTTGTTGAGACGGGAGACAGAAAATCAGCACAACTAGCTGTGACAGGAGCTGCTCGACAGAGATGGAGGACAGATAATTTAATTAACTTAAATCCAATCAAATTAAATGGAATTGAACTGAATTGAATCACCTTATATTAACCCCCTAAGGGAGAATTGTGTTCTGCCTGTTTATTGTGTTGTGGAAAATTATATGTAATGAAAAAACATCAATAGAAAGCAAATTGTGCTTGAGAAGAAGCACTTTAGAAGTTGGTGAGCTTAGCTGACCAAAGACATGTCAGACCAGCAAATTCAATTCAATGATGAGCAACATATTTACTTAAAGTGCAAATCATTCAATGCAAGAATTGGTGCAAAATAGACCAGGTTATGATGTTGTGCTTGCACATAATCACAGTCCGAGTGTTTAATCAATAGTGGTTTTATAATCCCTGTGTGATGATGACTGTATTTTCAGCTCTCTATTTAATGGCAACTGGCTTTTTTAGATGTGTACATTCAGATCTTCCCCTCCAAAATACTATTATGTGATGTCCCCGCACTAACAAGCACACACACATGAACAGGCAGAAACAATCAGTGCCCAAGCAAACTTAGTGGAACCATTGGTAAATATGTTTTTTCTTTACACTTTGACAGGTAATGAAATCAACTTTCTCACTGGACTATACCGCTCTTATTCTGTTCATTCCTTTCTTCCTAGATACATGTTTGTGAGCAGCATTTGAGTCCTGCTTGTTCGTAACTAATTCTCTAAAGAGAGCTGCACTCAAGACTTTGTGTGCTATCATTCACTGTGCTTGGGCTTGAGTGAATGAGGCAATTTGTGTATACTGCTACCTGATTTTAAGTAGTTTGTTTTCACAAAGGTATCATCCTGCATTGTTTAAATATTCAATCAGGGCAGACAGGCTTACCTGCAGTCCTGCATAAATCTAAGGAAGCATAGCCAACAGAGACATGGAAAGAAGAAAAAATAATAAATAAATAATAATAATAAAAAAATTGATTTAAAGTTAATTTAAGCTGGGAGGAGATTGACAGTAACTTTTATTTTGAATAGGATGAAGCTTACACGAAGAACGAGAAAAAGTATTCTGCTTGAGAAGCCAGACTACATTTGTGCCTAGACAGATAAGTGGTATTTGGTAATTATGAAGATCTACATGTGTTGATGTTCTAAGTCAGAGATCAGGTTTTGCTGAATATTTGAAACACTGAGGTAGTATATTTTATGGAACATGTCATTGAATACTTCTGTAGCTATTGGAGCAAGATATTATGATTTTTTTGTGATTTCATGACTAGATGCTTCTACATGACAAATTACTCATGAGGCACAGCTGCAGAGGAGAGATAAGTACAGGCACATCACTTGGTAAGCCGACACGTGCCGCAGCCAAAGACATCAAGATAGCCTCGTTCTAACCACGTGTGCGGCAGATGGTGTTTATTAAAAGAAAAGAGAAAGATGAATACAATCACATTATTGTAAATCAACACCCAATTAATCTCTTTAGTGAGCCACATGTATCCAAAGTTCCTAAGAAAGACTATATATTTTATAACTTAATGAAAAAAAACTGCCTGTGTATCTCACTCGTAATATTAGGACAAATATTAGGATAAATCGCAGATGCAGATGTAAAGGTTGATCATATTGCTGTAATCCAGTGATTTACCTAGATATCTTGTCCGCTTGTAATCATATTGATGGTTCTTTACAGGGATAGTTCAGATGTTTTGAAGTGAGATTATGGGAAGTTATTGTCATATCACTGACTTTATCAAAAAGTGAATAAAAAAAAAAATCTGACCATTGAAAGTCTTTCAGCTGATCAGACAGAACTCTTGTTTTAACAAATTGAAATAATTCAAACTGAAAACATTTTAATTCATGATTTACAACTGTTTTCTAGTGGGAATTGAATTTCTTAACTTTCAGAAGACATTATTTGCTAGTTTGTGTCTATTTTATTATCCGAGCAAGCTTTCTATCACTATGCAAAATACTTTTACCTAAAGGAGAGCCTATTGGAACTGTAAAACTTTGTCGACCATTGACAAACTATCAGAAGGTGGTGTGCCTTTAAAACGTTTTGGAAGCATTTTCTGAAGTGAGTGCAGAAAGAACAGTTCACTGGACTTCAGCCATGGGTAGGTTTATCAGAGACTTTGACAGTTCAATGTGAATCAACGGATGTCATGCCTTGAAGTCCGACTACCAGACACTATCAGAATGAGTTGTTGAATGGAATTGGACAGGAAATGTCAATCCCAATCTGTATATAGACAAGGAAGAGAGGAACACCTCTCTTCATATAATACATATAATTTCTTCCATTAAACAAAGAAAATTCCTATTAAAATATACTCTTGTTGGTCAAATAGTACAGCAAATATTTTGTTAACCTGGTCAACTGTTACAAGATGTTTGGTTTGACTTTATGCAGCACACTGTACTCCCACACTTACTCTGCGGGAACAGAGAGCCGTTGATGGCCTCTACATAGCCTGACACAATTCACCATTTCTGTCTTTGTGAAGCCTAATGTACTGTAGTTGAGTGGGTTCAGCTGTATGAGTTAGTGAAAGGTGAAGCTTTACAATGAGGAGAGGCAGTGTGACTGTTGACTGTGTGTGTGTATATGAAAAAAAAAATGTATCTTTTTATCTTCATGTCAGTTTTTTCCGATGTGTATTTCTCACATTTGGTGTTTGAGGTTTGTTTGATTTGACTAGCACAACATTAATAGGTTTTCAAGGCAAATTTGAAACTGATAAACTCTTCATCTGGATCCACTTTTAAAGGATTTAAAACAGTATTTCATTTCATTTGTCATGATGTTCTTTGATTTTATGTTTCTATAAAAATTCCACACTTGTCTTATGCTTACTGTCAACGAAATAGTTCCTTTGTCAAAAGCAGTTGGGAAAAAAAATAATTTTTTGCAGGTTTGGAATGTTTTTACTCTTCTTAAAAGCTCTGTCAATTGTGAACAACTACAGGACTTTACTTTCCCACATGTAGTGTATGTGCATACAGCATAAACACAGGATCTGGGTTTAGTTCACTGACTTTTTCTCCTTTTCTTGTCTCTTTTTTTTTTCTCCCATCTCCCCTGCATTTCTTTCCTCGCAATTACGTGTCCTCTGGCTTTTCCCACTTCCTGTCCTGTTTTGTCCCCTATTCATCTTTCTCTCTCTTCACAATCATTCGCTCCCCACAGAGAAGTGTGATGAGGCTCTAGCCTCTCCGCTGCCTCACACGGCCTTCACCAGCTCATCCGTCTTCTCCAGTGGATATGCACCTGGATATGCCAAACTCAACAGGAGAGGAGGTAGGAAACACACGTCTATAGTACATTCAGATATTCATAGGAAGCACACACCTACACACCCCCACACACACACACAGAGAAAAAGACGCAAATGTCCTTGTACTTGAATATAAATGACAGTAGTGGGAGGGTGCTCTTTTCACATTTATTCTACACATATAAGAGACTAATAGTCTAATTTGGATACATGTCCATACATCTTTATGAATGATTTTGCAGGTGATCAAACTGTGAGATGAATGCTCGAGCCTTTATAGGGTGACACGCTCTACAGTGCTCCCCAGCTGCTCTTTTCCCCTTCTGCCTCTTCTAACCCATTTTCCCTTTTGTATTCATTTTTTACATATTCTTTTGTGTTCCCTCGTCCCTCACTCTCCTCATCGCCGTTTTAATCATTATCTCTGTGACTCAGGCTGAAGCTCATTTTCACATCAGTCCACAGCTAAGGGCTATGAACAGACAATTACACCCCTTTATGTTTTTACAATTAATAATTCATACCTTTCCATCTAATGCAGCCACCCTGCAGCGTGGGCAACTGAGCAGTGATCCAAACCTGCCAGATAAAGGCAAGGTAATCTCAGGATTTTAATCACACCGATTGAGTTAAAGCAATGAGAGAAGATGGGACTCAGGCTTCTTGAATCATGGCTTATACAAACAAGAGAACAAGGCAGAATTTAAAATAAGAAAGGAAGAAATAAGGACTAGTTTCACAGATGCTGATAGCTCTTTTGTAAATGCTGCGTCTGGTGTTTCTGGACCCGTTGAACCCACAAAAATCTCTAAAACGCACACACAGTTTGCCATTCTATCGTCATAGTCACTTTGTGTTTACATCCATTTATTTTTCATTTGTTTCTGATGCCTAACACTGACCTTCAAACCTAACCATTACCAGCACATGCCTAACCCTAATGTAAGCTTAATTTACACCTTAGTTCTAACCTATAGCCCAAAAACAGCACTTTTTGTTTTGAACCAGTACTTTGGGCCCCGTAGGGAGCAGTGGATCTCTACAATGTAGTATTTGTTGAAAAGTGGTCCTAACACTGTATAAAAAGAAGGTCTCTTTCGCTCTCTCACACACATACACCCACCCCCTCATGCACACATTATCAGCGAAGTCCAAAATTGGTGACATATTTAGCATTAACGTATTGTACTGTATCATAACACAAGCAAAACTGGGGAAGTATGTAAATTAATACTGTATTCAAAGCAAATTAAGTCAAGTTTATATAACATATCAACAAAACAATAACCGATTATGAATCAATCAACAGACAGTACAGTTTGTTAAATGCCATCGTCAAAATCATTAAGAATAATCATCTTCAAGTACATCAAATATTTTGATCAATGCTCCCGTTGTTTTAAATCAGAGGCAACTCTAAATAAGGAGCCTAAATAAAACTAAATGCTGTTTCTCCGTGTTTGGTTCGGACTCTGGGAATGCAGAGTAGACATGAACCAGAGGAGGTGAGGTTATACACTACTGCAAATGTTATCACTGGGTTTTACTGAAATGTCTTGCAGACATTGCCCATGTTAAAAACCACCACTGTTCAGAGATATAGCAAAATCAATATTCACTTTTTAATTTTGAAAATCGTGATTAAAGATTCTGACAGCATTAATTTTAACACAGGCAGAAGTGGTGAGGTTTCTAGGAAAAACATAAAAGGTTAAGTCTTGTAGAAGGTCATTTAAGTTAGTCGTATTCAGAATGAGAGCAGTTTTTGCCACACTGGCTTTTAATTTGTATTACACACTGCTAAGGACAGCAGAAGTAAATCATCTTTATGTGGGTGATGGCGCAGCAGATTTAGTGAGAAATGTGAAATTGTAGCAAAATAAATTCCATACAGAGTAAAACATTTGATAGGTTTATTACATATGTCCCATAATGCACTGCAATGTTTTCTGATGTCTGTTTTGTAATTCATGCTGAAAATGCACCACCTTACTCCAAATGAAGAATTCAGTGCTTTATCAAGCCTCTGGGATACATTGTGTTGCTTTCGTGTTTTATTGTGAATTATCTAAATGTGTATTTAATCCTGCATTCAACTCTTGTCCACTATTAATAGATGTTATTTTCACTTTCATTTAAGCAGCCCATATTGTGAGTTTGTTCTTTTACGTAATTATTTTCCAGTCTTTTTCAGCTATAAAACAGGGAGGTGAATAAATAATTAAAATACAATTAGTAGTCCAATATGCTGTTGTGCAACATATTTTTTCTCCCATCTCTCCCTGCCTGTATTATCCTGATCAGACGTTCACAACAGAGAGAACAAATATATTACTATAAACCGATTCTGTCAGATTTTGATTAGTCAAACCCACTAAACTGGCAAAAATACTGAGACAATTTCCTTTACACATCCATAGATTTTAATAATATTTCATGCTTAGTACACAGGATATATACGGACGGCCTTTGCAGCTAAGACAACTTTAAGTTTTTGTGAGGGAGTCTGAGGATTTGTCACTCTAAAGAATGCTTCTTCATGACTCAGGACTCCAGAGGTGACCTGCTTTGCACCATTGTATCTGTTTCTTTGCATTCTACTTCTACTAGCTACTCTCCCATGGATACCCAATCCATGTAGTCCATGCATGTGTTTTTTAGCTAATCTTAATGTTTGGTGTGCTTACTTTCACATTGCCTACCACTTTGTTGCTTCCACTATGTTATAATGCCACTTACCGTTGAAAGTGGAATGTTTCGTGGTAGACATTTCACGAATGTACTTATTGCACAGTTGACATGCGCTCACACTGGCATGCTTCAATTCATTCAGCTCCTGAGAGCAACTCATGTTTTCATAAATGGTAAGCAGTCTGCAGTCATTCTTAAGTTTTTGATTTTATACCCCAGTGGAAGGGAACATAACATTTGAATTGAATAATGTGGATATGTCTCAATACTTTTACAATAATAGTGCAATAAAAAATCCTAATCAGTATGCAGTGAATGAACGTCAGACCACAAAATGGATTTAAAAAAAAAAAACATAACGTAAATGTTGTCAGATGTTTTCCTCTGTCATCTCAGAGTTTGTGGATCTCATCTCAGCCATTTATCAGAAAAACATTAGAACTAGACTCGGCTGCATGTCCACAAAAACGGGTAATGAAAATAATCATTATAATGTTAAACTCTTTAAGAGAATGTATTTTTTTGTGGGTGAAATGTCCAAATGGTAGTATTCAATAATACATTAATTTATAGAAATGCCGCACCAGAAAATGTGCCTTATTAACTTTGTTAATCACGGTTAGCCTCCGGATTTTACACCCATTGTTTACTGAAATAGCATTTAGCATCATTACATAACACTTTATATATTTGTTTTCCTTTTGAACTATATTGTTCTTTTTTTCTTCCTTCTTTTGTCCAGAAATAGGTTAAACTGATAGATTTTGACACTTCATTCGACCTTGTTCCAAATAAGGAGTAATAAATTGTGTAAGCAAAAGAAAATAATAATAATAAGGATTTTGCATGTGCAACTGGCTGTCATCAAGAAAAGTGTCGGAAAAACCATAAAGAAAGATCAAGAAGAAAATGTTTGTCAGACGAATAATGACAAAACAAATAACAAATGTGTGTGAAATACAGGATGTTTTACATATTAAAGAAAGGGGATTATGTTAAAGTTATTGTGCTTGCAAGTCTCATCATTTCGCTGACAGAATCTTATTTATGTGTTTGTACATCGGGTTTGCGTGTGCTGTCAAGTTTGTACTTATTTTTGTATGTGCAAACCTTTAGACGATCAGCTCCTACATTTTTTCTACTATTTTCTTCTCATCTGTCATATCTGCCTCTTCTTTTTCTTCATTATCCTCACCTTCTACTATAACTTCCTGACATCCTTATATTTTTTGTTTTTGTTTCTGTTTTCCTTTCTCTTTCCTCCTCTCTTTCTCGATGCTTTTCTGCCTCCCTCTCTCTCTCTCCCCCTCCCTCCATCTCTCCACTTTCTTAGAATAATTTCTGTCTGTCACTTTTTCTCCTGCTTTTATAATATCCTCTTTTCCTCTCCCTCCTGTCATGGCATTGACTCCCCTGCCTTACATTATCACTCCTGTTCTCCCCTCTCTCCCAAATCTACATTTTCCCCTCGACTGTAGCTTCTTTCTGTCACTTCAAGTACAAGACCTTGTATTTCTCAGCAGTGTCAGACAGAGAGAAGAGACAAGCCAATTTCTCTTGCAACCAGTACCTTTTGGTCTGTTTGGATAAATAAAGGGATAAGAAATAAAGAAGGGGTAGCAGTCAGAGCATCAGAGAGAAAGAAGAGTAATGGAATGAAGCCAAAGATAATTTATATACGGTTTCAGATATATCATGCATTTTATGATGTTTGCGTAATTATAATGATAATTACCCTAGTGTCCACAATGTTTGTAGTTCAAACAAACACTGTGGTATATAATGTTAAACCCTTTGGGAACTGAGGCTGGTTTTATTTCTTACAGTCTTATTCATATGCATTTTTGAAACTCTTATGTTTGTCAAAATACCAAGGACCTGATCTACACAAAGTCCAAAAAAGAAACATTAAGTTGCATGGGACAGAAAACAATTGCAGGTGTACTAGGTTGCAAGCGATCTACAAAGATTATGGGTGCAATTGATTGCATTCGCAAAAGATAAAGAAAAGATGAAGTAGAAAGTTGTTATCCTCAGCTAATAATAAAAAAAATAACAGAGCATTTAATTTAAATAAGTAAACAATATGTTACAGCACAACAGTGATAGCATTTAAAAATCCTTCAGTCCTTGTGTATATTTTTCTATCTTGCATCCTTTTAACTTTTTGTCCTCATTTCCTACTGCTTTTCTGGTTTTCTAACTTCCCTCCAGTGTTGTTTTTCTTTGTTTCTCGCCATTGGTCCTCTTTGCTTCCACTTTGTTGTTTTTGTAGATTTCATGTTTTATGCCTATGTGCTGCAGAGATACTTTTCATGAATTTGAAGTTAACTTGAGAATTTTTACATCTGTATGTGAATGGTTTGAAAAAAATATATTTTTTTGTAAACAACGGAGAGCTATTGGAAGTTAAGTAGTCTGGAAAACTATGCATTTTCCATTAGACATGTGAGACACCTTCAAAATGAGAATAAAGAGTTAACAATGTAGACCAAATAATAACATTTTGATAGAAACACAACATGGAGGAAAAGGTAAAGGAAGTCATTCCTTTATGGCTGATGGTTTGAAATAAAAGTATTGTTCCCCACTATGATCTCAGAGGAACCAAATTCCATCTACTTGTATTGTTTTAATATGTACTTACCATCCATGTTACCTGAGTTCTATTTTATTCAGTAAGAAATTGTGTGAAAGAGAAACTCTGTTTAGGCCTTGACCAGAGAGAAACTCACTCATGCAACAATGGAAACTGATATGTATTTTTTTAAAAATGAAATAGAACTGGGTGATCTGTGTATGCATGTGTGCATCTGTAGTGATTCCAATAGGTATGCATATATCTAAGCATTCATGTGTGCACACAATTCTTTGCAATGCAAAAGTGACCAAGCATAAAATTCAACCTCAAATGATTAGCACTTCCAAAACTGATCTTAAAATCTTTCTGTGTTCTTCTGCTGCTTTCCTTTCTTAAGCTTCTCTTCAGCATTCATCCCTCCCATGTTTCACCTGTGTTTCTCTCCCTGCACCCATTAAATCATTCTCTGTATGCATCTGTAAGTTTTTACTGTAACATTTTCAATCCCACGGCCCATTTTCTCAACTTGTCTGCTTTCTGTTTTGTTCAATTTTATTGTCCGTTATTTTTTTCTCTCATTTCCACCGTTTTATGTAGCATTTTATTTTCTCACAGCTTTAAAAAAGTATCTTATTGTGACACTGTATTTTGGGGAAAAAAAGAGTAACAGCTGCAGAACAACTGAGCTCTAATGTGCTGCACAATTAACCAGATTCCCCCTCTGTTTTCACATATTCCTTTCACTCTGTCATCCTGTAAAGTTTGCCATTGCAGTCATACATCGGTAACGACAGTCGGCTTTTAATTAAATTGCTCTGTCTCCATTCCCTCCCTTTACTCCATGACAGAAAGATGAAGCAGTAGCAGAGAGCCAACCAGCTGTTTTCTCTCCACTCCCCTTTTCTGACATCCTAGACTCTTAACTTATTAAGATCTTGAAGTTGGCGATCGAAACTTTTCAAATAAATGATCACAAATATATACAAATAAAAGGAACCCCTGGAAGCACAAACACTTGCAAATCACACACATAGAATATGTGTCCGCAGTACAAGTAGAGATGAAGCAGTCAACCATGTATACACACTTCCACTTTTGGGAACTCGAGACTCACCAGTTAAGCTAACATGCATGTTGTTGAACTGTAGCATAAAATGAGAGTATTTGACACCCACATTTACACAAAAAGAATAAGAACAGATAGAAGTGCCTTGGCTTCTGGGTGTGATGTTTCCTGCTAGCCCTCCTTTACAGCTTAGCTCACTAATTAAATCAGAAGAATTTAATTAGCTTGACTTTATGAGGACTGATCTGTTTTCAGTTTTTATGGTCTTGGTAGTGATATAAAATCTTTGAAACAGTTTTTACAATCTCTTAATCACAGTCCATTTTATCCAATGAAGGGAGCTTTCAATCTCCTTTGATCTCCAAGCATGACAAAATTGGGATGGCATTTCGCCTAGTGAGTTAATTGTTTTACAGTTTCGATCATTCTTCCTTTTCTCTCCCCTGTTGTTGTGCGTTTTATCTTCTGATCTTTTTATACTGCCTTTTGGCTTTCTCCTTCTCTCTGTCTCTTCTTCAGATGTGGTGTCTTGACCTTCTCTGCTCCCCTGTTCTCTCACCTATCCTCCTCCTGCTCCTTTTTTTCTCTCCCTGAACATCTGTGTGTGTGACAGGCGAGAGAACAGTGACAGTCCCGCGATGCTTCCCGACTCCCATTTCTCCTTTTATTCTTTCTCTTTTTTTTTTCCTTTTGGCTGATGCTACCATTCATTTAGCCTGTCACCTTTAATTCCCTCACTTCCAACATTCTACACCCTTCCAATTCTTGTATGATATTTTGAACCCATATTTATCTCTAGATCTTTCAGTTCAGCTTTGTCCCTTTGATATCCATCTGTATGTTGTGGTAATCCTGCCTCAGTGCAATTTTCTGATGATCCTTCCTGTTTAAATAGTTTTATCTAACAGTGACCCTGCTGCGTCATGTACCACTTGTTTGGGCTATGTTTAAATGAGCATTTAAAAAAAGGTTTATTTGTTAATTTATACAATATGATTGATCTTTTGACTAGAGCAGGAGAGGTGTAATTCTTTGCAAATGTATAACAAACTATTCCTTCTATTTAAAACAATGCATTTTAGAGAGTTGATTTATCACAGAAAATCCTAATGACAGATATTGAACATTGATAATGTGAGAAAAGTTATTTTTTTCTTTTTTTCATCAACCTCTGTACTCAACTAGGACACCATGTTTTTTAGATGCTGTATAATTTTTATTTCAAAGATTTTACTACCAGCTCAGAGCGTACCTCTCTAGTAGTTAATCATAGTAACAGCTATTAACTCTTTACTGTGTCTTTAATGTAGAAAGTGTACTTGAACCAGTTCTTGGTTTCCAATATATTTTCTTTGAGTCTTCCGTTCAGTCTTTTATAAAGTGGTTTGCAACATTTTTTTTTTTTTATTTGTGTTCATAGTCATTGATTACACTATCTATTTACCATGAACTCAGACTTGTTCCTCACTTTTTTACCCATCCCCAAACTTTCTTATAACTGATTGTATTTTTTATATTTAGATATATTAGATATATTTTACTTTTGCTGCATTAGGTTTTTAAGATATTGCCAACTTTACTGATGCAACCCCAGTTATCAAGTTAGAAGTAGAGTGTAATAAGTTTGTATTTTTTTTTTTTTTTTCTGCCTGGGAGGTGATGTTACCAACTTTGACAACATATATTCTATCTTATGATCATTTTCTCTTTTGTGTTCTGCACAATGCTGAGCTCTGCTTACATATTTTCCCCTGGTTGTGTGAATCATATATTGCTCACTGCAGGAGTTTCATGCACACCACTCTGTAAACAAATAAAGCCTGAGGTTTTTTTCACAATCCCATTTTCATTACTAAATGCAAAACTTCAAGAATTTAATGTTGTATCTATAATCTTTTACACAACCTATGAAAGCTTTTTTGGTAGATTGAGTTCATACTGCAATATATTTTTGTAAATTAAACTTTATTGGGAGCAGACTTCAAACCAAAATTGTCTTCGGTAGAGGGGTAATGAAGCAATCATGAAATCTTTTTCAAAACAACTTTATTCCTACATGGAACTTTGGCTTTGCATTGCACTGTAAATAAGTATCCTTGAGAAAATAACTCTTTGATGCCCTCCATTTTAACATGTCATCCACTGTACAGGTGCTGGAGGATGGTCACCTCTGGACAGTGACCATTACCAGTGGCTCCAGGTGGACCTTGGTTCTCGAAGACAAGTGAGTGCCATTGCAACACAGGGTCGGTACAGCAGCTCAGATTGGACGACACAGTACCGTCTGCTCTACAGTGACACAGGAAGGAACTGGAAACCATATCATCAAGATGGCAACATTTGGGTGAGTAAATTGAAATTTAGGTTTATATTTGTGTGGATAAGTTGTGAGCACATGGAGACCTCTTTATTGCTCACTAACACTCCACAATTATGTTGAACATAAAAACTGATAAAGCCCTAAAACCAGATGAGTCCTGGCTATTCCTCTTTGCAGACGCCCTACAGTTTCCACTGGTCTGGGCATCTCAGTACTTTTTTTTTTTTTTTCTGCGTATCTTCTCTTGGAATTATTCTACACAACACAAGAATCAGCACAGGAAATTTTACAAAAGCAAATAAAAAAAGTGAGGGGTGGAATACCTGTGGAAAAGCCCACCTCATTGTTGTACCACTGTGCAACTTGGTTTTCCTAATGCCCATTGTCAAGATACTGAAACTGATAAAGCACATTATCTATTACCAATAATTCTACTATTTATACAAAATGTGTTTTAAAGCCTAAAACAAGTTTATGGAAAGGCCAACCTCTATCCAAATGGATACAAATTTCCATTAACATCCCATCTACCATTAAGTATCTTAAGATATGGTAAAGCATTGTTTTCAAGAGGTATTCCAGTCCATTCAGAATTTATTTTAAAATTATTTTATTTGCTTTTAAAACCCACCATGGCTTTGCCCCCTCCAATCTCTCTGAACTGTTGCAGTCTTACACACCTACCTGCTTTCTCAGGTAGGTGTCCCTGTATCTAGGACTGAGCTCCTGTTTACACGACAACAATTTCTGATGAAAATGGAAGAGTTTTATTGCGTTTGTACTGTACATTTACATAAAACCACCGAATGTTGTCTCTGACAACGGCACAGATTGAAAACGGGTTCCAGAATGCAATATTTCTGAAATATACCGGTATCCGGTGTCTTGTAAACAGAGTAAATGGATCTTTTCTGTCAGGGAATCCCTTGCTGATGCATAATATGACGCAAAACATAGCTGCTTCCTACAATCCACAGAAGAAGAAGGAACTACTGACAATGCTGGTGTTACTACAATTTGTGTTTCCCCATCAGATACGGTTCCCTCAGCATCTCTTCACTGCTCCACAAAGCCCAGGTGGCAAAATACACGTGTGCTTGTTCAGCGCTTATAGCAAGCACTCGCTTGTTGAGCGCTCTTATCTAGAGAACTATGGACACCGTGAAAGCTCAAACAGCGTGTTTCAGCAAAGTTATCCCACTTTTTTCCTACCTCTCCCTAGTCAGACGTGTTTTTCCCCCAGTATCTGGGGGAATGGTACCGGATGGGGAAACGTAAATCGACATGCTTTCAAGTAGAAGTTTTTTTTTTTTTTTTTTAAACACATGCGCACTTAGTTTCAAAGAACCTAGCACCAACTAGTGGCATGGCGAGAGCATTACATATTTCCGACGTCTACCTTTACGAAACAAAAATTCCATTTTCGTTGGATCATTGTCATATAAACAGGGCCTGAGTGTGAATTTAGAGGAGATTGTGGTTTTGAAGTAGCAGCTCACAAACTGTTAAATGGTCATGCCCTTGGAAACTAGAAAGGTGTCTTTTCTATCAGTTTAAATCTCTTCCAAAACCTTGCTTTAAACCTTAGCATTTGACATCATGAGATCTGTTGTTTTTAGGTAATTATTTAGGTCATTTGTTGCTTTTAGGTCATTTTTATATTTATTGTTTTTGCTGGTTTAATACAGGACCCTTTACTTGTGTGTCGTCTGTTTTAATCTGTTTTATTTTTTTGTTTTTATAACTCATTTAACTTCGTACAGTTGGATTGAAATAGATTGAACTGTGAAATAAGAAGAAACTTTTAAACTGGGTTTGGCTGAATTTAATGAGCTTGCAGTTACCAGCAACACTGCGCTTGCCACAGTCCCTTACTTATTTAATAGTTTTTACTTGTCTGTGAAAAACAATTTTATGGTTAAAATTGATCAAGTTCCTGTCAGCTAAGTGTTGGCCAAATTTGAACTGTATTTCTCATTTGTTTTAATCCCAGTTCAGATGGAAGGTAATTCACACAAACTGAAAGAAAATTAAATTACATTTCTCTAGATTAAAAAATTATTCATGTAAATGGATATATTATTCATTATAATATCACAGTCCTCTCTATAACCACAATTATAGTGGTTATAGAAGCAGGAAACCTCTTCTTGCAGAAAAAGGACAGTTTCATTTAAATATTCATCAAACTATTAGCATGGTTTTTACCAAGTGTAACTTCCAAGTGAAAGAGCTTATTGCAGCACTTACTGGCCCCTAAATGCAGGGGCCAGTCAGAAATCTTTTATTTCCTTGTAAATATACCAATACTATTTCAGTGTGTGGATTTTTTCCAAATGAAATCATAGTTACCTTAACACATATGATTTAGTTGATACAAGTACAGGCCATTTCCCATTTACTTTATCACACACTTCCTCAGTCTCTCTTGTTTTTGCTCTTAATGTCACTTTAGTCTTGAGGAAAATTCGCTCAACTTGTGCTATCCTCTTTACATTGCAGCAATCTGATTTTTTTTAAAACCCACTGGTAAAATTTATTTATTAGCTGCATCACAGTGCTCAAAGAATGTGAAAAATGTAGCGACTTATAATCCAAAAAATAAGGTACATTCCTTGTAGACAGATAAGTCAAATTAATTAAAGTTTCCTTGGAACTCTAGCAATATATCACAATTTGAACTTTAACATTTTGGGCTTTTGAATTTTTTTGAAGAATATGACATTTGTATTAAGAACATTTTTCATAGGAGGCTTATTTGGTGTTTTAATTAGTCTCTCCAACCAGACCAGTATGTAAGAGTCACAAGACAACGATCATGGTATTTGAAATAGTTGATGATTTCACATGCACCAGATTTTGCAAATTTGAAATGAGGTTACTGAATGATTTCATTATCAGTTCATACTGTCCATCATATCTAGACACTTGAACCTGACTGTTAAGTTGTTCTTTGCATTCAGTCTCTGACAGCTCATCATTATGTAGATTCAACAATTATTTTTAGAGCTGTTTTTAGTGACAGATAAGGATATTTAAACTGTCACAAATAAATTAAGTTGTTGTTTTATGCTGAATCATAATTGTTTTGTGATAATTATTCATTCTGAAGAATTTTCCTCTGTCATTAACCCTGATTCATTGCCTCTAATATTTCTGCAAACACTTTAAAAGCAACATTAATTTCTTTCGTATTTTGCAACCACAGCTGAGTTTTTGCCTCCATTTTGTCTAGATGTGTGACACATATATTGCTTTTTAATTTATTGCTGTTGTTAGTCAAAATAACGCTTATGTAAACAAATAGAAAGCTAATCATTTCAAGCTGGGCATATCTCATAAATAATCCATGATGCAGGAGGGAAAAGCAGACTGCATCCTTTCGGCTGTTTCTGGTCTCATTTGGAAGGGGCCATTGGAGAGCAGCAGTCTACAAGAATGCAGACACACACATGTTGGTTGCTCCTAACACAGCTTGTTGGTGATTAAGATCATACTCTACACCCCCATAAACTATGTTTGCCATGTGTATGTCTATGTGTAAGAAGTGACAATATTGAAGCAATCAGTGATATTGATCAAATGAATGAGAAGGGATAGTTGAGCACATAAACCAGCTTTATGTTTCTGTCTCTCTCACTCACACACACACTGCTACCATCAGGCCCTGTTTCAGCCTATTCAATCATGCTCGGCTCAATCCCCATTCACCACTGAATGAGGCTCACACAGTGATCCCCAGAGAGAAAACCACCTGTCCTGCACTTTTATGCATGAGAGCTCTTTTCAGGAGGCTTTTGCACCCAATCACCGCCTGCCATTACTTTTCGCTGATGACTTAACTCCATTCCTGCCAAACTGAGAGGTCCAACTAGTTTTGGCTTTCATCAGAGCATGTTGTCTCAGTACTAAATCAACTGTTATAACTCCATGTCTCGTTGTGAAGTATATTCAGTGAGCATGTGCAATGCAGTATTGCTTTTGTGAAAGAACATGTTTTAATTTAAAACTAATGTACCACTAAGGAGTCACAATGACATGGATAAATGACTAATAATTAATAAAACCAAAAGCCTATCCTTACTCCAACTTCATTTAGTCACTTGCAACATGATTTTCACCCTTGAATGGATCTTTGCATCATTTTTTTTTCTAATTAAGCATAGTAAGTAATTCAAGGCATAGAATAAAATAAAAAAGCGTGATTTGAGGTTAACCATTTCTATCATGATGGTACATGATAGAAATGTACCACCATTTCTATCATGTCTCTGATAGACATGATATCAGAGACAGGAGATAAAGGTCACAATAAATGTGGTAAAGACCCCACTTTTGCTCATCTAGTCAGAATTCAAAATGAAATATCAAATCAAATTTTTAGGGTCAAATCTGTTTATCAGAAGTGATTGGGACTAATGATATTTGTTCTTTTTAGTACAGAAGACATATTTCAGCATTAAGAGGCAAAATTAAGTGTTCTTTTAAAAGAAATTTGCAGGTGTCAGTTTTTTTTTTCATCCAAGCACAGCACATATGATAATTAGTACCTCATAAGTGCTCATATAGTGATTTTTGCACCTGACTACTTTGTCTAAAAGCACACAGTTGTGGAAACGAAGTTTTACATAAATCCCGGAGATTTTATGTTATCCTCAAGGGTAACTGAGCCATTTCTTTTAGAGCCTACATGCAGTTCTCATGGGTGGACTTACAGAATTGACTATGTGCTTAGTGTGACAATTTTTTTAGAAGACCAATTTGTGCCAAAGGTCTTCCAAAAACCTTGGAAGATCTTGAAGTGTTGATTCAGTATTTTCACTTTTTTCTTTTTTTTTTGTCATGACATTTATTTTAAAAATGACATGCTTAAATTTAGCTATGTTTCTTTTTACTTGGTGCTGTTGCCATTGCCTGCATTCATCATTTATCCTGATATTCTGATTTTATTGACTGGTATATGTACATGTAAAAACATGTTTCAAAGGACTTGCTGACTGAAACAAATTAAACAGAAAAAGAGCAAAAATTTTAAGAGGGCATTGACATCAGCCCCATTTAGTCTGCTTTAATCTAAATCTAGTTTGTTTGCCTAGAAAACTCCCTTTGTCTGGGGAGGTGTGATTGCACAATCAAACTCTGATTCAGACCAAAAAACAATCTCTGGTACACCTAAGAACCTAGCTTTCGATTCTGTTGAAATCAACTGTGGTGCAGTCCAAATGCATTTTAATACCAAATGGGCCTGAGACTGGAAGCAGGAAACGGACTACAG
This sequence comes from Brachyrhaphis roseni, assembly GCA_903066815.1. Classification (NCBI taxonomy): domain Eukaryota; kingdom Metazoa; phylum Chordata; class Actinopteri; order Cyprinodontiformes; family Poeciliidae; genus Brachyrhaphis; species Brachyrhaphis roseni. The sequence goes on from CAEFZY010036165.1 coordinate 22,061, forward strand.
CACAGGGGATTCTGGGTAAGGACCACAAAACAAAACAAAAAAAATGGCTCATGCTTTTTTTCTAAAAACTAAAAAGAAATCTACAGAAACTTAAATATAACTCCACTCCACTTCTGTTTACATACCGAGTCCACTGGGATGTCAGGTGTATAAAGACCTTCTTTTTAAGAGTCAGAACTGAGGAGAAACTATATTCTGTGTGTATATATACACACTATATATATATATATATATATATATATATATATATATATAATTCCCTTCTCACCCACCGCGGGTGGTGTTTCTTCCTCTTAGCTCGGGTCCTCTACCAGAGGCCTGGGAGCTTGAG
>CAEFZY010036168.1:0-10718 GCA_903066815.1 Brachyrhaphis roseni
CCTTCATCCTGAGGAAAGCATGCACCACTATCTGCAGGATGTCTTTCATCTCTGTTGAATTCTCCATTGCAATATTGATAATGGTGATGTTACTCAGACCAACAACAAGTGTTGCCAGCTCATTGTCATGTTCATGGCTGTTGTCCAGCTGTGCTAGCTCTGGTGACTTTAAGCCTTCAGTGTCGATGATCATCACAAAGTCACAGTTGAGAACTTTCTTGAAGTCTTCATTGACTTTGATGAGCAGCATGAAGGCACCTCTAGTGCATCGACCACTGCTGACTGCAAACTGGACTCCAAACATGGTGTTAAGGAGAGTGGACTTCCCTGTGCTCTGAACTCCAAGAACTGTGACGACCAGTATCTTGTTCTTTGGAGACACCAAGTCATTGAGCTGAGAGAGAACATCACTCACCCAACTGAGAGGAATGTTGGAAGCATCTCCATCTACAAGCTCAAGAGGAAATCCATCCAGCAACAACTGAGCACAGAGTTTGGGCAGATGTTGCAGTTGTTGACGTGATTNAGGTAAAGAGAAGCTTCGTAGATCTGACCCATTTCACGGAAGAAGTGCTCAACTCCCAGTGAGCTGCTGGAAAGTTGGGAGTCAATATCTTTGATTTCCTCTTTATTGCCAGAATCTTTGCTTTTTTCTTTGTAAAGCTCTCTTAGTCCAGACAGTTTTATCCTAGACAGGTTGTCAAGGTTTATTTGCATCCATTTGAGAAAATAGCACCTCTCCATACCTTTGGTGGAGATGGCATTGATGAAGCATGTCATTGCAGGTGACATTGCATAAGAGTTTTGCTTTTTACGTAGCTGTGTTTTTTGCTCATTTAGATCACTCCTATAATGTTCGATGTTTTGTGAACCCACCTTTTGGAGACGAAATTCTTCCTTTTCTAAACAAGTAAGTTCCCTCCATATTCGTCCTTGTAGGGGTAGATGTTCTTCTTTGTACTGAGGGATGTTGTCAATCTCTGCGGTGATGGCATCTGCATTTATTTTCCCAGCCTGGCAGTCGGGAGCATCTTCTTCAACTAAGACTCCCAATTCATGGGCAACACTTGCCATGTTCTCAACTGAAATCTTTATATGCTTGTTATGAACAACATCATTGACTGTTTTTCTCAAACATTTGACAAAGTCTGCATCATTCATGCTCTTGGTTTTTAGAATAATGTTGTTATTAGTCAAGCACAACTTGGTTGCAACTTCTTCTAAAGCATCCAGACTGAAGGTTTTACTTTGAACATTGCCAACCAGGAAGATCTGTGCTTTGCAGTTTTGTTGGGTTAGACATTTTAACCCAGAATGTTCACTCTCAAAAAACACAAAAACTGCAGCAGATGTCTGAGACAAAAATGAAAATTGTGTGTCAAATGAAGCAATGTCTCCACGAAGGTTAGCTATAGCAACTGGTTCACTGAAGATGTCCATGTTTTTGTTTCCACAGGGAAGGTACCAGGTCATTTCAGTCAGTCCATTGGATATTCTTCTTGGACTGTCTCCACACTCCATGTTGTGGTGAACAAAGGTGTCATGGTATTGCTGAGAATTACTCAGAAGTTTGTTGAGGATCTCTGATTTGGACAGAGAGCACTCACCCAGTCTCACAAATGAGATCATTGGAAGTTCAGAATTTACTATTCTTTCTTCTAAGAAGCCTTTCGATTCTGAAAGATTTGAAGGTCTGTACCTTTTTACAATGCCTCGCATGGCCCACAGCATGAGGGTGCACTGCTCTGTGTCACAGTTAGGAAGCAGCAGAGGAACAGAGAACTGACACATGGACATTTTTAGAGCCAGTTCTTGCTGAACAAACCCATCAGAACACAGAAAGAGAGCAGTGATTAAATCAAGAGGATTTAATGTATCACCCGTGTCTGGAATGGTAAGCAAATTTCTCAGATCTAATTTTGCTGTTCCTACTGCATCCTTCCAGACTAAATCACACCCAGAAGTGAATTTCACATTTCTCGCAGTTACATTAACCATCATCTGTTTTTTTAGAAAATACCAAGGAATTTCAGATTTACACTTCACAGGTTGATCAGTAATGGTCTTCTCATTGATTTCAAGAATCTTGCTCAATGAAATCTTCTCTCTTGTATATTTCTCCAACCCAAGATCTTCTAACTGGAACTCCAGATCAGTCACTGTAAATATAAATAAAACATTAACAGTTTATATTTTTACAAGAAGAAAAAAATGCTAAATAAAATTAAATTTTTTGCCCATATGCCTGGTATTTAATTTCTCTGTAGACTGTCACATTAAAGTCCATCCTGCATAGACACCTTCACAATTAATCTAGAATATCAAGCTGCACAAGGTCAATTGCAACATCACTTCTACATGTTTTAAAACTATCCTGCTTCTGGTTAAACCGTGAGTTTTAAGATATTTGTTATTCTGGTTTTGCAGCTGGGAAGATTTTTGGTGTTTTGTCTTTTGCAGCCTGGAGTAGTTGCATGACATCTCATCGCTCAGTTACATAAAACTGCAACCCCATTTTCAAGAAGCATCATGTCCCCAACTGTAATTCTCTTAGCCTGCCTTTCTGGCAACACAAGAAGACAGAGATTTCAACAAGACTGGTGAAAACAAGGGGGAATGATTTGTAGTGCTTCTCAACAATAGATGTAATCCATGGAAAGTTATTGAAATTTCTAAGCGTCCCAGAAAATAGTTAACGGTAGGCTTTTACCCATATTATTTCTTTACCAGTGTTAACAGCATATTTTCTAGCATCAGCTCTATTTGAACACTTCATATGATATCATCAACTCATTTTTAGATGTTGCCAACTCAAAGCATTTGTGGCAACATCTAGAATGTCTCTGCTACATTAGTGTTTCACCAGTTGCAGTCTGCTGTTGGAAGTACTATACAAGAAGAAGAGCCTTCAGGATGGGAAAGAACTAATTAGCAAACAAAGCAAATTAAAGTCAGGATAAGAAACAGCAAGGAGATGTACATGAAGAAGTTAGAGAGCAAACTCCAGCTGAACAATCCAAAAGATGTGATGTTGATGAGGAAAATGAACATGGGCTTCAAGCAGAAGGGACTTCAAATTGAGATCTTCATAGAGTCAATCTGACACAACTAATCATTTTAAATAAGTTAAACAGATTTTAATCAGGTTGAGTTTACAAACAACTTCAATATCCTCCTCTTCTCCCCCGACACACTCCCCAGCTCCCAATCTCCCTGGACCAATAGGTTTTCTTGTATATTGTCTTCCACCTCAGTCATGGATCTTGCAACTCCTCCATTATTGTCTTCCACCAAATCGGGAAAAGCAGGGTTATCCATTTACCCACCTATTCCTTAGACCTGTGTCTCTAGAATTCAGGTAAAGAGGTAACTGGAGAGACTGAATCAGAACAAGCAACAGGTCAATGGTGTCAGTTCTGATGTCATGTGCAGACCAGCTATTGGATTCTGCAAAACCTCTTCAACCTTAGGTCAAAGCAGGAGAAGGTTCCCCCTCTTCCCTCCCTTTTTCCAGTCCCCAAAAAACTTTAGCTACTACACCGTAACGGAACTATGCTCAGATTGAGAGGGAAGCATTAGCGACAGTTATTGGAGTGTACAAATTCCAACAGAATCTCTGTGGCAAGAAATTCTCATTACTTACCAATCCTTACACACTGACATAAATGTCTACTGAGTTTTCTTTGCCTTGATGTCTCAGTCTTACAATTCTAGATCTCTGAGGTGCTAACATAAAAAAATTACATAGAGTTAACCCCTTTGAGCTTTTTTGATCTATAAAGCAGTCGGCAGCCAAGTTGTTCTAGAGGTTAAATAGATATTATTAAGGCTTAATTAGTAAAACGACAGCAAATTTGCTTATTTCATAACTTTATAACCAGCGACCTTCTCTCCTCTGGTCTGTTTAACAGCTACAGTTTCAGATCAACTCAGACCTCCAGGACTGTCAGCAGCAGAAGCAGCAACATTATACCTGTTGGGGAAAATCTACATTTGCTTTGCATTGTCCCCGCATGATGGCAATGATACACTAGGATCCAATTAAATTCTTGATTAATATGGGCTGGTGCTATGTTTCAAGATCTTGTTCAATGTGCCCTTCTTTAACTTTGAGCCCCTGCCCCTCCAGTATGGTCCTGGAATTCAGACAAACTAAATTTGTCCCATGGATGGGATGCCGCCAGTTAAGGGGTTAACTTAACTTTGTGAGACATGCATGCTGCAACCAGTAGAGGGCACCAGAGTGCTGGTCTATGTAACTTTCCATGGCCATTGCCAAATAAGATGACTTTTAAAGAAACCTGGATTTTTATGAGTTTGAACATTTTATTCACTCTTTGGGATTCAGCATTTTTAGACTGGTGAGAACAAAACTAAATTATGGTTCAGCACAAAATTTTTGATGATGGTACCTGGCAAAATCTTATTTGATAGTCCAGGACAACTGTTAGAGGTAACCTTGGTCTGCCATTATTCATGTTCTGTAAAAGTATCTGTTGACCTTCACAAACTGTAGACCCTGATACCTGTTGTCTATGATTATGTCAACCACATCCTCAAGAGAACACAGCCATCTCTTCACAATCACTACATATTTTCTTGAACATAGCTTGCAAGTAGTTGTTGAACTTATTGTTGTTGTTTTTTTTTTTAATCTACAGGTATTTTGCATTTCTGTTTAGTATGAGCCTCTTTGCCCTATGCTGTGATATTGGCAGTGGAAGCGAGAGATGAACAGACTGCACATCTGTATCTGTGTCGTTACTTGCTCTGCTAGCTGCATTAAAGAAAAAAAAACAAAACAGCTAAAACACTAGCCATTAAATTTTAAGACATCAATAGTAAAATTCTACATTGATGGAGCAAGAGAAGAATTTTTATAACTATTTTCTGTCCTGGATTAGTTGGAATGTCATGAATCAAATTACAAACCATCAAAACAGACCACCACAACAACATGTCCCAGATGTAAACATTACCAGAAGGATCAAGGAATGAATTTATTGAACATTCCAACTGTATAGTTAAAGTAAAATGCTGTTAAGACTAAAATTGTTCATAAGGATATCGCCACATACACAGAGGCCATAGTTCCCAATGAGGCCATTCTTAGACCTAATAATTAATTAATTCACTTTGCTGTGTGCACCTTTCACACTTCTCTCTGGTGAGATTTAAAAATGTATGCTCATATCTGTGCAATCTGACCAATATTTTTTGTAAAGAAGCTGACGATAGCCCAAAGCTGAGAGACATATACCCTAAAAACTTGCAGCTGTAATTGCAGAAAAACATGATTCCACAAGTGTTGACTCAAAGGGGGTCAATGCATGGCAAGCCATGTTTTTGATTACACTACTTTGTATTTGATAATCACATATAAGCCCAATAAAATGCATTAAACCTTGTTTTTGTGGCATGAAGTCAACTTCTTGAAGCTGGCATTTTATTTTCCCCCAAAATGGCAAAGGTTAAATTATACCTGAAATTCACAAAACTCCCTATTAATCTTCGCAGGGTTATGTGTTATTCATATTTTTTTTTACTCACTTGTTTTGGCCGATATAACCGCTGGCTTGCTGATGTTTCCATTCCTTAGTTGTGTTGAAACATGGAGGGAGTAACTAACTCCAGGCCTCAGGCTGTTGAACGTCACACTGTTTGTCTCTGTTTTTAGCTCTTGCACAAGTTCACCATCACTGCAGCAGGAAACAATGAAAGACTCCACTTCTCCAGAGGGTTTTTCCCACTGGAGAGAAAGCGACTCATTGCTCACATCTGAGACTTGTATTTCCACTGGAGGAACAGGGTCTGTTAAAGAAGCATGAACAAACATGTGTTTTGCAAGAATTATTCTTTTTATTAAGTTGCAATCTTAATAAATGTTTTCTTCTTCTTTTACTACGGTAATATTAAAATTAGCCACTAATCATCAAATGTTAAATTGACTGAACTTATATAGAGCTTTTCCAATCATTTTGACCAGTGAAAGCACTTTACACTAGAGTAACATTCACCCATTTGCACACAAATGCTCACACATTCATACAGTGATAAGCAGAGTGGTAGGCAATTCGGGGTTAAGTGCCTTGCCCACAGGTACATCGACATGTGGAGGGGGAAGCTAGAATCGAACCTACAACCACAGACGACTACTCTACCCACAGAGCCACAGTCGCCCCACATTCATTTCCACACACAGGATCAATTCTTCACTTTGTCACAACTTATTTCCAAGTCGAACATACCTGTAACTACAGACAGAGTAGCTATTTCCTCTTTTTCTGCGATCCTTGTGATGCTAAAGGTGTACTCTGTTCCAGGCTTGAGTCCCACAACATTAACAGTGCTGCAGTCTCTGGTCTCCATGCTCCCTGTGTGTGTGTCACTGGTGTAATCTATTAGAAATTTATACCGAACTGGGGAAACAATTGGTGCTAAACCAAAAGAAACTATGTTGGTCCCAACACAGTGAATAGCTACAGGTGGAGAAACATCTGTCAGAAAAGAAAGAAAATATTTGCGATTTATGAATACATTTAAAGAAGAAGAAAAAATTAAAATCATAGTTTCAAACTTATTTTTTTCCATACATACCATCAGTCTGCAGTGACCCAGTGGAGCCTCCCTCTGGTTCAGTAAAGGCACCTGGTGCATCAAAGAACTGCAATTTAAATGAGAAAATATTTATTCATTAACATCAACCTGCCAGTAACACAAGTGCAGACTGTCTTGTCAAACATCAACTCAGCCCCTCCTTCAAAGGATGCAGTAACACAGTTTCATTTCCTGTGAAAAGAACATGGATAAATGATCTGTGTGAAAACGAAACTTAACTCCTCTGTATATCAACCCAAGAGGTGTGGCTGAACACAGTGTTGTGAGCTATAATCATTTTATGCATAGTAAAACAGGATAATTTCAAGGTTTCCATATTTAAATTACAGTTTGGATACATAAAAATGGAATTTGCTTCCAAATCATATTTTCCAGATTTGCTGTATCTGAGTACATAATGGGCCAGAATGGATTTTTTTGCAGTTAGATGAATTTTTATGGCATAAATTGGTTCTTAAATTTACAGCTTTCAGCTTAAATGACTCATTCCCTCTGTAACTGTTTTACTTCAAAGGTAGATGTCCTGAAAGGCTCCATAATATTTTTGTTGTTTGCTTTAGTTAATGAGTGAACAGACTCTGACATGAATATTTTCGTGGTCATATGCTAAAGTTTACTGTATCCAATTGTTTCTTTTTGGAAAATAATAAACTAGGAGTTGCAATCAAAATTATTCCTTCACTGAAAATGATCACAAAAACCAATGGTGTTGCAGAAAAATACCATATAAAAGTTTATAAACACCATTTAGATCAGATAATTGTAACTTATCCTTGCTTACCTCGTCCTCCTCCGAGTTTGCCATTGTTGTAGAAACATTCATCAACACCTTACACCACTTACAGAATGCTCCTGCTTCTAGGGAAATAGCAGTAAAAAGAAGACAACATGCAATTAGGATAGCAGACCATGAGATACACTGAGCTGTAGCTTGATGAAAATGAAACTGTGTTCATACAAAGGAAAATCGACCTACCTGTTAAAAGACTTCCTTCTTAAAGTTTTTACTGGAAACTACAGAATAGAAACAAGGTGAAAGCAGAGAACCAGATTCTCTTGCAAATAGAGGAGTAATGCTTCAGCTGCTCCTTTTATCCAGGTGGGTGGAGTCATGATCACTTGTTACCCAAGAAATGAATGTGGCTGGGCTGTGAGAAAATGAAACTTAACTACAGACACAAAGGGATTTAGAGGCAGTGGAAAACTGTTATGTTCCATAATATTCAATGTGTTTTCAGGCAAAAGTTTGACTTAAAAATGATCATTTACAGGTTTAGTGAATATAACACAAAACGGACCGGATGATAAATTGTAGCTAAATAATAAAAAATAAATCTTTGGACTTAAAAAAAAGGATTATTTTTTTTCATCTTGTATTTTTTTGGACTATTTTTTAGTGCCACATACTGTTTAATTTAATCTAATTTTTGATGGTGTTACACTATTGTACATTTATGCACATGTAGCCCAAATTTATACAAGAATTTATTTTTTTGTACAGGCAAGTGTTAGTGCAAGGTGGATGCAGGTAAAAACTGAAGCAGTGAAAATAGAGTTGAGCATGTTGTCTTTTTAAAAACATTCCTCCATTCATTAATTTATAAAGCTCCAGTTAGGGTCGGATTATATGGCTTAAAATGAATATTATGTTATCTATTTTGATTACAACTTATAAAATTTGCTCTTCATCTGATAATATTCAACTCCACCTGCTAACTGTTAGCTTAAACTGTGAACCTCCTCTTCCAACAGCAGGACAAAAGTCATAATCCTGCTGTCCTTCTGTATACCGTAATCCAAAAATGGGACCTGAAAAAAGCTAAAGTTTTAATCCATATATTAAAGACACTATTGCATGATTAAACACTCCCCAGGTCAAACTGACCCACGAACATTATTGCTGTACCTCAGAAACGAACATAGCAGGAGGGTTAATATATTCTGGCGCTAAGATATTCAGAGATTTATAAACTAACAGTATTTTAAAGTCTATTCTCTCAGTGTAGGGACTTTAGAACTGGGTGATGTGCTCTGTCTTCCTGGTTTTAGTCAGAATGCTAGAAGTAGCATTTTGGATCAGCTGCAGCTGTCTGATTTTTTAAGGAACTTTATGAGGACACTGTTGCAGTAATCAACGCTAAAAGATGAACTCATGGATGAGTTTCTCTCTTGTTGAGAAGGAGAAGATTTCATGAAAATAGTTTCTCTTAACCTTCTAAATCTCCGAGGGGAAATCAGAGCCCCTTTGTTCTAAAAAAGTCTGCAGCTGAGTTGCTGTGGAGATGAACAGGTCAGATGTTATTATGGTTTTTTTAGTAAGACAGAGGCAAATTAGATCTTTTGATGTTATACTTCATAATCAGCTACATTTATCCTATGGTTTTAACCACTACAGTCTCAGATCAACACAGCCCTCCAGTAGCAGAACCAGCAACCCCTCAATAAAGAAAACATAGGCTTCATTTGCTTTGCATTGTCTCCACGTGATGACAATGATATTGTATGATCCGATTCCATTCTTCATTAATATGTGTTGTTATGTTGCTGTATGGTGTTTTAAAATCTTGCCCCTCCAAAGGTCTCTGAACAGCCCTGCTCCGCTTGGTCCCCATTGCAAATTAGATCTTGATCTCATTTGGGTATTAACATGATTAAAAAAAACACAAAATGAAATAATTTTCTACAATAAATAAAACTAATACTTGAAGTTCTACTGTAATCTGGTTATTATCTCTTATCCATTCCAGAAAGCTTCATCACAAGGTGATTTGGGGTGTATTTATGAAGCTAAGTTAGTCACAAAATGACTCACACAGCTTACAACAAGATTCATAAGAGTATAATATAATTCACAAATGTGTGTAGCAAATGCATAAATCCATATAAAGAGTTTTTAAATTTACACTTTTGAAATTACAAAGGTATAGATTGCATACAAATCAACAAATGCGGACAAACCAACTTGTCTGTGTTAATGATTTTAGCCATACTTTCTTACCACATGGGATTCACAAATGATGATGCTAGCGAAAAGCTGGGATATCTGAGAATCAGAATTGTAATGCTGCGTTCAAGGCAGAAGAAAAGCTTGGATATCTGAGCATTACCAGATTTATTGGAAATACCATATTTTTCACTTAGTCCAGTAGCCCAAAACTACTACATTAAAGTTACTGGATTCTAAAACTATGAACTTTGTGGTCTGCACTACTAAAATGTGCTAATTTAAATGGGAAGGTTTTTATTTTCCTGGAAAACTAAAAACTCAGAAATCTAACGAGAACGAGCATCTTGTGGCAGTGGTTAAGCCTCCATCATTGGACAGAGTGCACACAATAAGAAAATACAAAATATAACACAAAAATAAGACAGGAAATGTACAGTGTGCCATAGAACACATCCACCGATGTGTCTCCATTTGACTTGGATGTTGTGAATTAACTTGTGATTAAAATGCTTAGACTATAGAAATTTTAGGGTATGTAGACTTCTTAATTTGAAGAAAGGCTTGTATTTTTCTGGTATTTAGCCAGTAGGAATAATTTTGGTTATCCTAACTGACCTAAAATAGGACATGTGTACTGTGATTGAAAAAATAAATGTGTGGGGCAGGAATTATAGCAAGGAAGGAGCAAGTTATGAAAAGATGTCGGCAGCAAGAGAAGCTATACATTCTAACAGAAACAAAAAGAGATGATTGGAGCAAGCTTTTGCAGGAGGAAACATGATTTGAAAGCATTATTGATTTCATCCATTTTCTAAGCATTTTGTATTTCTTGTCTACTAATTAGCCTTCATTGTTGGGTGTAAAGTAGTGTTAATCAATTCCAGTCCTCAGGCACCACTGACCTGATTCAGAACACCTGATTCAAATGATTGCATGCAATCAAGGGCTGCAGAAGCCTGACTTACTGAAGTCAGGTGTGTAGCAGAAGGGAAACACCAAAAAGATGTCGCCCCCAAGGAATGGAATTGAGAAACATTGGTGTAAAGCAGGGGTGTCAAACTCCAGTCCTCCAGGGAGTCCTGCAGTTTTTAGATGTGCCACAGGTACAAAACCGCTGGAATGAAATGGCTTAATTACCTCCTCCTTGTGTAGA